>JACJUY010007298.1:1836-44873 GCA_014220935.1 Platorchestia sp. MABIK
CTTTAATTCATATTGAAACCTAAAAATTTATAAGAGGAAAAATGTTAATAAAATTAGTCATTTTATTCAAAAAACAAAAAATCGAAAACGCTTCGGAGACCAGCTCCATCATCAGTTCTGTGAAATACAAAGTAAGATCAATCCAACGTAAGTATGAAAACACGGTCGATAATAAATTCCAGGATAAACAAAAGAGAGAGAAAAAAAGGACAGTTGTGCATTAACTATCTAAAGGGGATACGAGCTTAGCATGTTGTTTGATGTAAGCAAAGTGAACATCTGTTTAGACATAGAAACCTTTGGCAGACCGTTATTTGTACTCTCCGCAGTTAGAATGGAGTTTTTGTTTGGGTGAGCCGTAGAAAGTGTGCTGTTATCAGCAGAAAGTATTAATTTGAAAAGTGATGTAGAATATAACTGTAGCGTTGATAAAGATTAAAAATGGGCGAGGCCCAAGGACAGACCCTCGTGGAACTCCAGTGCTAGTTGTCTGTAGTTCCGATTGTGCATCGTCAGTGGCAACGTATTGCTTACGATTTCTAAGGTATGATTTAAACTAATCATGTGTAACTCCTCTAATGCCAGAGCAGTGGAGTTTCGAGAGTAAAATATTATTGTCCATACAATCAAATGCTTTCCGAAAGTCAAGAAACACGGAGAGAACAAGCTTTCTTTCATCTATATTGGAATAAATGTATTATAAATGATTTAATACAGCCTGCGTTGTTTTTCTAGAACGAAAATCATTTTCATCAAAATAGTTACAAATTTCGTTAACTGTCTCTCGAGGATGCTGGAGGGATTTCGCAACAAGGGCTGTTCTTCGGCCCGCACTGCAAAGTTCACAGATTGCTCCTATGTGTAATGTTTATGGACTTTACTTTAAATACTAATTGCTGACTTTATAGATAACTAAGCATAACAGGTTCTCCTCAATTCAGGTTCTCACTTTTTGATGGGTTCAGAATTGCAAATATTTTTAAATAGGTGCGGATTTATCTGAAAGGCCTTATAACTCGCTGAAAAATTAATTTTCCTCAGAAAAATTAGAGTATCACATTAATTTTGTAAATGATCGTCACACCGGTTTTAAATGTATTGATGGTTGTGTTCTACGTTATTTCGAACACATACGTGTTGTTCAATACCTTTTGTGTACAATATTTCGGTTAAACATTTTTGCCGACGTGAAAATCATTTATGGCGGCCCTTTGGTCTGTTGAGTAGAGTGTTTAAGATTTTTCTATTTTGTTACATATAGCGAAATGAAAGAGAAACTAGCGAACTTAACTATCTTATAGCGAACTTCCCGGCTCGAGGTTGGTTCAACCACCGTCATAGGTATTAATGCATTTTTTTTTATTTTAACCAATTAGAGAAAAACAATTTTTTGATGAGCAATATTTGTAATCAAGTATGTTGAATTTTGACTCCTACGTTTTGGAAAAAAACATTTTTTTCTATCGTTTTCGCACAGTGAAATGTCCTTGCTAGCCTTGCACGGCAACTCTTCCTCGTTTCTGACAATTTGGAACTTATAGTGCCGGAACTGTTTTTGAAGTAATTTCAGTAATTTATCATGTGAAAAGTAATTTCCCCGAGATAGTTACTAAGTACGCACTTGTTGATATGCATTCACGAAAAAACAGTTCAAATAACCGATACATCGATTTTTATTTATAAATGTAGGATCATTTTACTTCCACCCATCATATTTTCAACAGTGTCAATGGCAAAGTAGAAGCAAAAGCTCAGGTTCAAAAGTAAGGGGTTACGGTTCTCTTAGGCGTTTTTGCACTTAGGGAAATGTCTGGAAAGTATTCGTATGCTTTCTCAGACTTGGATTATTATATAAACAGGAATATACTTCCAAACTGTACTCTCAGTCTTCTGTTCAATCATTAATTGACGTGGCTATTATAATACCAAAACACACATGTTTACAAACTAAGGATTTTTGTGTATAGACATTTATAAAAAAAACAATTGCTGTACCGTTTATGCATCAATTTTATAGAAAATAAGCTGTAATAAGCCTCTTTTCATTTTCTTAGGAATAATATTTTGACTTGAGGGTCATTTATCATATTTATTTGCCAAATAAGTGGTATCTCTTGTACTCTACATCAAATTTGCATCAAATGTTATGAATTGTGACGTCTGCATGAAACGGGCATCACGATCAGAAGTAATTCATTCATTCTGAATTACTAAATTATCCCCTGCTAAGGCTTTAGTCTTTGCATTTCGGCTGTTAATGTACTTCGAAGAGAGAGACAAATAGAATTTTTGAAGTATATGTCTCTGGACGGTTGCACTGACTTCACAAGAAACCTTAGCAAAACCCGACAATAATTTCCGACATCAGAGTTGAAAGTAAAACGCATTTATAATTGTTTTGGTCCGTAGAATAGGGCGAAACTGTTTATTATCCGGCAACAGAGCTACATAATTAGGAGCGTTGCCATAAATGTTCATCAGGCGCAATCACAATGATCAAGAGAAGCACGAGGCGGACTGCATCCACGCATGAAGAGCGGCCCTGTTTTGCATTATCATCACAGACGAGGGCCTATTTACTTTGTGCCAAAAATGCCTCGCGTTCTACCAAGATGCAGTGCAATATCTTGGAGGCAGCGCGTTCGCTCCTAATTAAAATGCACTCTTAGTCATTTCTGTAGATATTCGTATCACCCAACCAACCCCATCATCATCATCCTCATCATCCGAATGTGATGATATCAAATGCACCGAAAGCTAGTGATTTTAATAGGCTTTTGGTGGCGAATATTGCTAAAGTGAGTTGCACTCAGTGTCTCGAAGGAATAAGCCGTGCTGCAGTTTGATGCACAAGGGAGTTTCCGCTTTGAGGACTTGTGGTTAATGCAGGTATCCTTTCTTCCATTTCTCAGCTGATATGAATTGTAAATGAGACCAATTAGCTGCCATCCTTTAGGCTCCTTTTGTTGAGCGCCGCTCAGGCCCAGAATGTTATCGTTGTATCTTAAATAGCAGTCGAGAACGGAAACGAAAGCTTGCTTATAATCAGCTTCTTCTCGCTTGCTGCTGAGGCTAGTTCAACGCTCAGGGTGATCGATTGACAGATGACGTCTCTTTGTCATTTTCCTCAACTTTTCTTTATTCTCATTTTCACCGTCGGCACGTTAAACTGAATGACGGAATGCATTTTAATCGCCCTCAAGTTTTTATCTTTGCTACTTTGACCTCTCCCTTGACGGCATGTTCACGAGTCGATGCATAATGGGACATATAACTGTTCGGTGCTCATAGCAGGAAGTAGAGCTTCCTACTTCCACTGGACTTCGATCTCAGTCGTCATACCTGCAGTTCCATAAGGCTACCTGCAATGTTCATTTTCGTTGTTTAGGCATCAAGTGAAGAAGAAGACTACTAAGGTGTAATAAACATAACTTTTTTCACTGGAGGGTATCATCGACTTCATCAGTTTTAGGAGGCTTTCTCTACGTAAAATTGTCCGACAATTTCTTGGTGTGAAGTGACGGAGAGGTACAGGCGAAATAAGTTTGTCTAAATATGCAACTTCTATTTCAGCAATGAAAAATTTCTCGTAAGGAAGAGATCTTTTTAAAACAAACTTTTCATAATTATTGTTTCGTCCAATAATTCTCTGGAAATGAGTTTGCGGAGATCGCTATCAGATGAGTGAAAATCGAATGAAATAGTGAACAATTTCCTGAAATTGAACTACTCGAAAATGTAAATTATTTACACCGAACAAATTTTTCTAAATATTCTGCACCTATCAGTTGATGCTTTTCATTTTTATAAAGTCTTGGTGATTCCAATTGGATGGCAACTCGAAATCATACGCTGGCGAGTTTTTGCTATGGACGACCTTTCATGTTAAAACGGTTAAAAACTGCCTTCTAGCCGAATGCTAACAGCTTTTACTTATGGCCAATAAGTATTATTCGTTAGGCGTCAAATAATCGTTTTAGCAGCCCACCACATCAAGTCTGCCGACTCTGCACTTGGTGACGCTGTTTGCAAACACATCGTTATTTGTGTGACTGTCAACTCGAGCAGTTCAGCATGTTTGTAGGTTTAATTAAGCTCACTGTCGTGATGACCAGGTTTCACGTTCCCTGCTTTTTTTCTTCTTCCCTTGAGTCTGATTCGAGAATTTAGTCGCAAATATTGGTCGTCCAAATTTTAAAATAGTGAGTAGCGAGCGCAATTTCTGATTTCGTCGCTTCTTAACATGGAGTTTGACCATGTGTTCGAGTAGTCCAGTGGTCTGTTAGTGAATATGTGTTTTGATTCGTAGAGTATCCCACTCTAGTGAATGTACCTAAAAGAAGGGCAAAGACCATGAAAAACAATAGAAGAATAATAAAATTTTTATACATCCGTAAGAAAATTCTTGGTTCATTTACTAAGTACAGCTTCGGTTAATGTTCAAAGGGCTTACATCAGTTGAAGTTATCCACACTCGCTAAGCAGCTCGCGAAAATCGTATCTGTAGCCAGGATCATTTTTATTTTACTATAAATGCACAAATTTATCAGTAAATGTAAAAGTGCATGAATATTATGTTGTAATATACAGACTCAAACAAAGCTGTTCACTGGAAAGTAATACTTTATCGGACGAGGCTCTTGATTGTGAGCAGATGAGTTGAATGCTAACCTATTTCATGTCCTGTTCTTCTAGTATCTAGTATCTTCTAGTATCTATTCTAGTATTTTTTCCTCATGTTTTTCTGATAGCCGCTACTGATGGCCTTAGGGGTAGAAATGTTCGTTTTTTAACAGAAATTTCTTTTAAATCGATTGTCTGTGCTCTAACTTTCATTTTAAAGCTATGCCGTATCTTACAACCCAGTCTGATACCTAGTACACTAAGTTGTGTAAGAACTTAAGCAAATGTTTCTGAAGCGATTTCAGTGTTTGCATTTGATATTAATAGTGATAAATCGATTGTGTTTCGTTGCTCGTTAGTGTTTATAAAATTCAAATGAAAAAACAAAAAAATGTTATTTCACTATTTGATTCTCAAACGAGGTCAATACTTTTTTCAAAGGCAAATCCATGACTCTGAATTTTACCAATAGAAAAGATCATCGCTGTTTTCACAATGTGCTAAGTGGATTTTTTACTCGAAGACACCTTACCCTAGGCGAGTCATTACTCAAACACTCCGTTCCTTCAGTCCGCACAATGACGCTGCCCTGAGGCAACAATCGATAGGTAATTAGACATGCAGAGAGAGGGGAAAATTAGTGTTCTTGCTAGGAGCAGCAGCAGCCCGATATTTACGTCGTGTTCCTGCCGGCTACATCGTTGTAGCGTACGCGCGTCCGAAATGTGTATGTATTCTGTATAAAAATATCTGCCATTTTTATACCCATAGCTGATTAAAAAATTCAACCACGAGACATAACTTCTAATTTTGATTAGCTGAGACAACCATGAGAGGCAACGAACCGTGCCTACACAACTGCGAAAACCGTGCCTTAGGCTATTCTGATGAAAACAACTGGCCTCAACATTTCGGCTGGCGAACTTTCACTATACCTCTGTAAAAATTCTTACGTATTTAATTTTACTAAACATATTTATATATAAGGCAATAAAGTTACTCACTGTAAGTGAAGTTTGCGAATTTTTTCCCAAACAAAACACTGCGTAGCTCGGCATCGATTCGAAATATAGGTGCGAAACTGCTAGAATGTATTTGATCATTCAAATTTAACAACCATTTTATTTCAGTACACTAGATGTTAAATACTGCATTCTTTACATGCTTCACTTCAATTTTAACTCGTCGGACTAGAAACAAATTCATCCGAGCGTTTCCAAAGCTCTTGGTATAGTTTTTTAAAAGAATCAAAATAATAACATATTGTTATAGATATATATATAACAGCGGCCATTGAAAGTTACTACAGCTCTTTCATTTCAATCTAATTACCGTAATTATAACATGCAGATTTGGTATTCTAATGCCACCAGGCTCTAAGCTTTGACAATTTCTACCTATTTCGACAATTATTTACGACGGCTGCAGGTTAAAATCCTAGTAGGGCGGTTGAGTTCACTATGCAACGTGAGTCAACAGAAAAATTGACATTTGGCGGTGAGGATAGTGAATTTCAGTACGTTCGTATTATGCACTAAGTAAAAAATTAAACACAAATTTTGTTTTACTTAATAGCTTTCCAGTAGTGAAGTAAATTAGTTGTGTTTGTTCATAGAAGCTACAGCATAGCCTGCATCCTCAGGGAGGGGAGTGCAGCGCGTGTGAGGCGCCCCTACAGCGCACCTCGCCACTCCGGGCCCTACCAATTGGTCGTAAAGCAGATCAGCTTCTGTGCTCCAATTATCGGCCCAGACAACACAGCAAACACCTTCCAGTCGTAAAATCGCCTCTAAAACACCGACCAAGGAAAGCTTAACTTCTTGCTTCGCTCCAAATGACAGAGGGCGCTGCTGCGAAGCCTGCTTCTAAGGTTGCATCGATTTACGAGTATTTCGCTTCATTTGTTTGTTTCGGTCCTGCAGTTTGTTCTAAAGTAAATGAAATAAGAAATTCATAGGTGAGATAAACAGAAAAGAAAGTGTAGTTTAAATTGATGGTGTAAAGCGGTGTCTTCAATAGAGCGAAAGTTTAGATGAGATGTCTAGAAGCACCCCAATCAATTTTGTGCATGATTCTAAGTTTATTTACATAGTATCTGCCCAATACATCGGCACAAAATTTTCTAAAAAATTGCGAGACTAAAATAAATACTGAGTCTCAAAGTCAAAAATTATTGAGATACGAGTACAGTACATAGAGAGAAGCCCAACACTACTCATGCTTCGTAAAGCAGCATCAAAAGTTTCACGGAGGCTGCCAGTAATTTTCATCGGTGAAAAATATCGGAGCGAAAACTCTCTCTAAGTTTAATGGCAGCCACCACTCAGAAGAGTAACTTGGACATTGATCCTGCTTGGTTTATCATGCGGATTCTGGCCTCTTCTTTAATTATCGTCGAAGATTCTTGAGCAAACGCCTATTGGTCATAAAATAAGCTATAAAAGGAACCAGCCCTCTTGGGATAGGCAATAATCTCATTAGGACGCTAGCGAAATTACACCTTATCCGTACGCTTCGGAAAACCAATTTAGCAACAGGGCCACGCCATGTGCTCCTCGGGCAGAGCTTCAAAAATTTGTGCAAAAGTTGTTTTTGCAGCTGCTCCTTGCATCAGTAAATATACACGACTTTTCTTCGGCGGTCGAGACGCAATATTGCAACATCCGATGCGGTGATGCTGCATGTACGTCATCCATCTATGCGGACCTGGGGTTTAGTTTCGCCTTTTCTGTAATGTGTGTGTTTTGAATTTGCTCGTCCGTACATGGACTTTCAATGCTGAATCAAAGCAGTTTGACGAATTCAGAATATACACTTTCAGACAATTTGTCTTGTCACTACAACGTCGTGGAACAAACCATCTTTTGCATTAAATGAATGTCATGAGTCGCCATGTGCCCATTTTAGAACAGATGCCTAAATCATACGTTCATATACTCAGCGCGAACTCTCTAATTTTGAAATGAAAGTTTCTCACAATTTCCTAGATGAAATCATTATTATTCCTAACTGTTCACTGAAAGTTAACGAATTCAGTGTTCAGTAATCGAAAAGCACAAAGCACATTCTTGTAAATTTAAAGCTCATGATCACATTTTTATCAGTATCTAAAGATCGGAAAAATTAATTTAATCCTAACTTAATTTGAGTGAGCGGCAAAAGATTGTTGAGATTAGCTTAATGTATTTTATTACAAAACTGGACAAATTCTTGTTTTCCCGATTCCAGATATTCATGAGTACATGCTTTACAGAAGTACAAATTTATGTCAATTCACAAAGGTTTACAATCAGTAAAGCACATTGTTCAATATTTTCGCTTCTTCATAACTCCCTCAGTTCAAAACGTCATCCCTGGTTTCCTGTCCTCGTGACAAAAATGTACGTAATTCATCATCACTCACAATTATCTTTGTGAAATTTTTCTGATAAAATATTTTACGTTTGCTTGAACTACACACAATGCTGTGCGTTTGTGTGCAATACTTAAGTTTTGTTCTGCTGAGAAATATAAAAATTTTCCTCCATTTTATTTTCCTACTCCATCAGTACACGTGCTGTTTCTGCAAAGTTTTCTTTCCCGATGCACTAGCTCTGTCTTTCATTAATTCCCAATTCTCTTTACGAATGCGGTTTTCTGTAACCCGTTCGAAAACTTGCGCCTGCATTTAATTCCTTTCTTCCCCATACGTAGCAGAGCGATCACCTCCCTACTCACGATTATTGAAGACAATGATAGTCGGGAAAAGGTGGTTAGGGAAAAGTTAAAGTGCCTTTACAGTTAATGAATCCACCTAACGATTTGGTTAATGACTTCAACGGTGAATTTTTAACCAAAAACCGAAGCCATTTAACTTTAGTTATCGACCTTGTAGCGAATTGCTGCATGGATAAAAATAATTGACGCAAATCAACACCCAAACTCTCCTTTGACCGGAGGAATGAATTTGATGCTCTTACCTGTTATCCTTCGGAGCACACGGCTGACTATGTGACAGCGTCCAATTACCATCGAACTGCAACTGCGTGACCTCACTTTCGTCACGCGCGCTATGACTGCAGCGCATGAGAGTATTTCCATCCCAATCAGCATACGATATAAGTAATTGCAAAGGTTTAAATCAGCCTTGCAGAGTTTCACATTTCTCTTCACTATGTAATATTGAAGAAAAGCTTTAACTCCGTATTTTAGAATATATATTCATTTTCCCCCACAGGCTACCCTTAAATCATGATCAGATTGATTTGAAACCAAACATTGCTCCAACTCTCTAGTTCAAACTATATAGTCGTGTGAACAAGTCATTTCGCGTGAATGTGAATGTACGGATGTTCAATGAGAAGTTACTGTGTGAGCGGTGTGATGCATTTTCATTTGCAAAGGTTATAGTTTTTGTACTTTTGCCCTCGTATTTCAATTTGAATTTTTTGCCAAATCCCTTATGATAGATTAAGAACATGTCTCAGAATGTTAGCGAGTAAATATGTTCAGCGTATCATTTGTTCTCATTTTCAAGCTCCTGTGTGTGGAAATATATACGTGCACGTAAGAGCGAAAGGCACATGTAAGAAATACACATATTTATTTTTGAAAACTTTAAAGAGTTTTGACCTCGTAAGAATATTTTACGTGATACTAAACTATGTTCAGATATTCGTAAGGGAATCAAAGACAAATTGCATCAAATGCGTAATCAATTTGTGATCCCTTGGTGAATATTTCTGGAAAAAATCACGTGACAAATAATTTGTTAATGAAACGTAAGCATGTTTGTCTCTTGATGGTAAAAATTCGTCATTCACATCAAGTAGTTATTGCTGTCGTTTCTGGATCCTTATTGCAAATGAATAATGCAAGAATAAATTGAAAACGGTGAAGATCATCTGCCTAACAATTGGATAGTTTGGGTAATAATTTCTTGCTTCAGAAAGTCGTGTACAATGACATTCTTTAACGTGTAACAAAATTAAACTTCAAAATATTCATCATGATCGAGATCAAGAAACTTCTAGTAACTTTCAGGTTAAGTTTTGCCGGCGTGCGTGAAAGGGACTCAACAAGGCTTGGCCATACAAGATATTGAAGTCTCTTCTCACAGGAGCTCGTTTACTAGCTTGGGTCTGAGATTTTTTATACTTGCTCTTTAAATTACAGATTAATGCACACAAGCTCGTTCTACATGTGCCCTTCAAGAGGCTTCTTTGTGTTTTGAAGCATATACTCTCAGTCAAGTATTATATTTTTAATTCATAATGTGCATTTGCGTATTTATACTGGTCATCCGTAACATAATTTGATAAACCATAGTCTCTGGACAAGTTGAACGAAGTTCCCCGGCGCAGAGTGTCCCTAGAGCGGCACACAAATGCGCTACGCAGATTCCCTGAACATCGCTGCGTTCCACTCTACGGCTCCAGTTTTCAGTAATATGGGCATAACCAAGAACTCGACTCGTTATTCTTTTGAAACTCCATTTTATTCAAACAAAGTATCTCAATAGTGTTCAGGGTGCTACTTGTAATCAATTCAGCTTTTAATGTACTGGTGATTATTGTTGTTCCAAAATTTTCTGTGTTGGTCACCTCAGTAATTGAGGTTTGGTTTATCTTCCAAAATCTTGAAATTTGAGATATATGACTCTAATGAATGACATTTAATGTTGGTATTGTCACGGGGAATTCGTATGAAAAATGTAATTAAAATCATACTGAACTATCTCCGTTTGTGAAATATCACATTCCGAAAATATTTTCGTTTCTTTGAGAGTTTTAATTATGATTTAACAATGACAGCGACACAATCGTTCGCATGCTTTCTCAGAAACTTTGGAGTGTCGAAGTTTCTATTGCGTATCAATTGTGTGCTGATACTCATGTTCACATGTTGTCGAACATGAGTGCCAAGAGTAACATATTTCAAACCCAATTTGTTCCCCTGATCATTCTTACGCTGGCTAGAAGGGTCAAGTTGTTCAAGATTGCTGGTAGTTTTCCTTGGTTTGTATAAGGATTTAATGCATTTTGAGGGCTGCACGTGACTAATATGTGCCGCAGCTCTCCTTCTTACATTTTAGTTAGACGTGCGAGGTTGCTTGTGTACAACTCGACAATTGGGCTCTAAGGTTTTATAACTCATAGACGAGTGGAATAATTTCCTGCTCTTATCAAAAATCATCATTCGTTATCAATAAACAATTGCGAAATTAAAGATAGTCCAGTAGAGAAAATTATTAATCAGAAATCATTCGTGTTAAATCATACCACCCTGGCTTTTAAAACATCGCACAGGCACTGGCTAAAGTACGTAAATACAGTAATTCTCAATTTTGGTACACACTAAATAGGCCAAATTTGGCATTTTCTGAAATACATAAACTAGAATGCTAAACAGGGTGGTTCCTAAATATGTATTCCTATTAAAACTCCAATAACTTTTTAAATATATGAAATAGAAGACTTATAACATAGAACATCTGGAAGGACAAAATTTAATTTTTTCTTACGTATCTGGTATACCCTCCAAATAAGCATAAATATCAAGGGTACAGGAAAGAAGATTATTGTAATCAGCAAACATGGCACAACTGACTCTTCAACAACGCAAGTTCATCATCGAACAAAGGATGAAAGTTGGATACATTGTCGGGACTCTGAGGAAATCGTTCATGGAATACCAATTCAAACCTAACAAAATAACGATCCAGAGGAACTTCCATAAGTGGCAATCCCAGTTTATTGTGAGAAACATAACGAAGGAAGATCTGGAAGAAAAGTTTCTGAACTCACAGCGGAAAATGAGCATTTTAAATCTTAATCACAGCGGGCATTTTGATTCGTGTGTCCAGCAAAGTAAAATAAAAATGAAAATGAACTCTTCTTCTTTCCAATAATACCAGTTTCATTTCCCTATCCTGTCTGTGAAAAAGGTCGTAGCAATTTTAAAGGGTGTACATTTTTAGTAACCACCCTGTACTTTGAAGCGACTCAATTAGCCTTCCAGCTAGGCTCGCTGCCGTAGAACAGAAGTTTGACTCAAGAAAGAAATTAATATCATAGCTTTTTAGGGCTTGATTTCTATACTAGAATTGGTATTACGTCAGTCGATCTGATTTTAAAAATTAACGCTACGACAACCATGTAAAAACTTTAAATTTAGTGGTTTAGCACGAATGCAAATAATAGAATTAAAGTAAAACTCGTTCTCACAGAAAACTTTTAGCTTACGTCTCGGCCAAAAATTCCAACAAATCAAAGTGGTATTGTGCCATGATCTATATATTACCGTTTAAAAGCAAGCCAGCATCAGTATTACCATAGTACGTTAGTTTTGATGAAGCAACGTTCTTAATCGTACCATCACCAATAATCCCTTAATACCCCGAGCTGCCTGGCTTCAGCCTGCCTCGCGCGAACTCGGCAGGATTTACGCGGGCTGAGGTGTGTTCGACACTATCTGCAGTCCCCGTACGTAATCCGCGAAACCGCCTCTGAGCCGCCGATAAATAACGTCAGCTTCTTAAGTTAGTTTTAAAGTTGAGGAGCGTGAGCTTATCTCACCGATCACCTCCTCGCAAACGCACGAATTATTGCAAAAAAGGGGCCGGGTGACTTCGGCCCAGCATGAATGTGAATGACTGCACACATCATGCGGTGGCAGCCAGGAGCGTGAGCGAGACTTGCTATAGCTCGCCAATTCCACGCCATGCAATTGTTTTATTTCAGTTGACATCCTTGGAATAATTAGGCAATTAAAGAACTCACGAAGTGAAACGTCTCTGGTGAACTTTCTTCGACTGACACTTAGGTAAGGATAATTTTAGTTAGTGGTCAACATCAAACGATAACTATAATCACAGTGATTTAGTTCGTTCATGATAAAGATTTGCTGTGCAATTTGCTATCCTGTTTTGCGATTCCTGAATCGTTCATTTTTTTATTGTTTGCGAGCGCGTCCTATAAGAATGATGTGGTCAGTATGGATACTTGATAAACAGAGAAGCACAGTCGAATGTTTCATTTTCTTTTCACCTTTTTTCCTGGAAACCAAAAATAAGGTTGGCTTTTCCTTTGAAAAATATGTTGTGCTCCATTGGCAGCTCAGAATTATTTTGTATCTGCAGCCTTTGACGTAGTGAACTAGATTATGGAATCAGGTCACGTACACGATCTTGACTGCGTGTGACTTAGGGAAAAATTCAATCATGTGAAATTTAATTGGAGTAAAAACATAGGTTCAGTTGATTAGAAAAGTCCCTTATATTGTTTCTTAAATGTTATTTTAAAATGAATTGTGTCACCAACAGGTTATTTTATATGAACGAGAATTGCGTGAGAGCTGTGCTACAGGGAGGTCTGGGGAGCATCGAAACCCCGACGAAGGACCAGGAGTAAACTGACATGATGTTGTGTTAACGTAAATTTACTGATGCTTGTACGTGAAAATTGATGATTGTAAATGTGTTTCGTTGGAGCTGGTGTTTGGTGTCTGACGGTACGGGACTTGGGCACAACTTGAGCATGGTCCACTTGGTTCGTTTGTGGTGCCATTTCCTATTCTTTCCATCCCAAGGAAACCTGAAAATGAGCCTGCACTTCTGACGTATGAGAAGCAGCACCTACTCTTGGATAAGTTTCGAATTTCAGCAAATGCGAAAAATTATGTTCATTTACTTATCCCAGAACTCCGTCATTCCACATGCTGAAATCTCAACAAAATAAGAAAAAACCTTGAGTACTATCTAACCTAATAATACCCGTTGTGTGTTTATTTATATGTTTATTTATATATATGTTTGGTGTCCGCTTCTTAAGAAACATAGGTTGTCTGAGTTTGCGGCATCATGGATATCGCATTTCACAGTGTAACATTGAGAGATGGCCTTTTCACGCATTGAAATATTTGCCATCTTATCAGGATAGGTTCGGTTAGGATAGGATAGGTTAGGTTATATTAGGATAGGATGTGCTAGGATAGGTTAGGTTAGCATAGGTTAGGAAATGTTGACGGAATTTTTTCACGAGTCCACCTGGCTTAACGATGACATTCCTCATGGAATATCCACGGGTCCTGCTACTACCAAATAATATCCTTGGTTTATTTTTTTTTAGTCCGCTTCTTTCATTTCTCCGTCACGCTCATAATGATTGTAATAATGACCGTATTTGTGATACGAGTTTCACCAATGCGCAGGGGCAATGATATTTTTTATCACGGGTTCTGTCAGGATGGATATATTTGTTTGTCATCCACATCTTGACAATTAATTCAAAAGAAGTATTGAATCCCGTCATTTTTGACGAGTCGTGCACACTGGTACCTAATAATACCCTTAGTGTGCATGTTTATTTTTAGTTTTATATCCGCTTCTTCCGTCTCTCAGTGGCGCTCATGGGTGTGCATAATGACCGTATTCTTGTACTTGTGCACTGGTGGAACTCGTATCACAGATACGGTCATTATAACTATCCTTATGAGCGTGACAGAGAAATGAAAGAAGCGGACTCTGAACAAATAAACCGAGGAAATTATTAGGTAGTAGCAGGACCCGCGGAAATTCCACGAACAATGTCATCGTTAAGCTAGGTGGACCAGTGAAAAAATTCCGTCAGCCTTACCTGACCTATGCTAACCTGACCTCTCCTAACCTTTCCTATCCTGACCTAACCTAACATATCCAAACCTATCTTAACCAAACCTCTCCTGATAAAATGTCAAACATATCAATGCATGTAATGGCCATCTTTTAATTATAAATAAAAGTGTCAAGATACACGTGGTAAATCTCATTATTTATTTAGGAAAGGCAATGAATAAAAATTTCTGGAACGTTTCGACCTCCAGGGTCATTATCAACCTGAAAACAAATAGAAAAAAATAGCCAAGTGTCAAATTTACATCAATCATGATTTTAATTCGAATATTCAGAAGGCAAACCACTTATATACATATATCTATCTTTTAATGTTACACTGAGGAACTCGGTATCTATGATGCCGCAAACTCAGACATCCTATGTTTCTTAAGAAAAGAAAGAAAGAAAAGAAAAACAGTTTATTTCCAATAGAGATGGTACAAAATTACCATCATTGGTTTTCAAAATATCTTAAAGTTAACACACTTAAATGAGACACACACACGAGTATTGTAATACCCATGTCACTAGTCGAAAAATGATTGAGGGCAATGTACTCCTAATCTTGCTTAAACTACATTTGATGATACATGTAATGATAATTATAAGAGATAATACAACTTCATGACTTTTGACAGTTTACATATACATGACATAAAACTTCGCAATTCTTGACGCCAGGAAATACTCTATGAATCACTTGTTTCGCCCGATGTTCAAAAACGTAATTTCAAGGAAAGCGTAAAAAAAAATTTATATATAAGCATGTGGAACACTAGGATTACAAGTTTTGTATTTCTAATTAAATCATTTTAACATAACGATCATTAGTTGATAAGCTTTTAATTTAAATATAAATGGATGATCACATAAAAAATGTATAGTTTTTACGGGAATGCTTTACAATAATAAAGAGATGACGAGTTCGGTAATGTTACAAATTGAGAGTGAACAGAAAGAGACCCCTTTTTCTAGCTAAAAATGCCAGTTGTCGGTTTAGTACACACATGTGCATATATACACGTAAATATATACACATATACGTGCACATACATACCTACGCACATACATACACCTAACACGTAAACGTACACAAAAACATTTCTTTGCATCGAGGAAATCACAATGCATACGCGTCCCTTTAAATTCTGTGCGATGTTCTGAAATATAGGATAATGAGCAAAGGAAATTCGTGACAACTTTTTCTGTATGTGTTGCTGCTTACAATTTCTAATGAAATATTAAGAAGCGGACACGAAACAAATATATAAATAAATATCTAAATAAACACACAACGGGTATTATTAGGTTAGATTGATGAATTGCATCGAAATACCTTCTGTATCGAAGACTTCTGAAAGTCTTACTTCCGTCACCAAATCGTTCCCATCTCACACATTCTGGCGTGTGAGTTATTCCTGGTGTACTCAGTGTAATTCAACGTTCATGGATGTCGAAAATCATGAAACTAATATGTTTCCATTTTCATTGTTCCTCCCGCTCATAAAAAGCTGAATCAACTTCCTGAAAAAATTCTTTCCGCGAAGAGGAATATCAAGAAATATTTCACGTTCGGTCGATGCTTATGACATAATTTGATAGGTACGATGTGCATCAGTTCATACAAAGTGTCAACCTTAGTTTTTGATTTGAGGAAGTAGACGAGTAATTTTTTATTTTGTAAAGGCTTAAACGTTTTACTGCTGTACGCATGCGTTTTATTTATTAACTATAGTGTGCACGGCCCGTCAAAAATGCCGGGATTCAATAACTTTCTTGAACACATTTTCAAGATGTGGATGACAAACAAATATATCCATCCTAACAGTTCCCGTGATAAAAACATTCTTGTTCTTGTGCACTGATGATACTCGCATCACAGATACGGCCATTATAACTATCCATATGAGCGTGAAAGAGAAATGGAAGAAGCGAACTCCTAAAAAATAAACCAAGGGTATTATTAGGTAGTAGCAGGACCAGTAGAAATTCCACTGACAATGCCATCGTTAAGCTAGGTGGACCCGTGAAAAAATTCCGTCAACATTACCTAACCTATGCAAGCCTAACATATCCTTACCTTTCTTATCCTAACCGAAGCTATCCTGCTAACATGTCAAACAAATCAATGCATGTAAGGGCCATCTTTCAATGTTACTCTGAGATATTCGGTATTCATGATACCGCACACTCAGACATCCTATGTTTCTAACGAAGCGGACGCCAAAGAAAGATATAAATAGAGAAGTAAATAAACACACAATGGGTATTATTAGGTTAGAAGCTATTAGACTAAGAAGCTAAAATTATTTGACGTATTCAGAAAAATTTTTACTGATTAAATTAACATCCACACTTTAAAATGATTTAAAGCTTTAAAATCTGTAAGAAATTTGCTCATGGCGTAAATCGAAGTTGTGGCGCATCCAAGGTCGGATGATTCCGTAAAAGTCATAATTAAAAACAATAATTGTCTCCATCATTCTTGGAGAGGCTTCATGATTTATGGGCTTTTGAAAAGAGACTTGAAGGATAGGTCAACAGCTCGTTTTCACAAAGTGATACAGGTATTTCCGGAGAGGTTGGAGTCACTGTGTAGTTCTGTGTGATAAGAAATTTAACGATCGGAACTCTAACCTCTCATTCCACAGTGTTTCAAGAGAACTGTACTTCTTTCACATGTAAGTAGTTACATTAAAATAGAAAATTCTTTTCCTGTAAGGCAGATTAAACTTTATTGGCAATCAACAGATTTCTTTACATCACATTAAACCTATTCTTCTCCATCGATACGGACATTGCAGAAACAATCAAATCTTTTAAGAATTGAAAATTCAATCTATCCCAAGATCGCCCAAACTTGGAATGAATTAATTCCATGTTCCAAAGTTGCAGAACGCTGTCTGCATCTCGAAGGCGCCGTGCAATCGACGTCTTGGACGCCGCTCTGTTGCATCGCCAAGTTAAAGGAAAGTAAAAATTGGATCAGTCCCCCTCGCTGCCGCCGTTTTCTTACGCCTCCTTACGCGCGATCAATCAGACTTCGGTTTCTGTGGAGCGGTCCAAAGACGCTAATCTAATTCCATATTCACGGTGGTCTAATTAATATACAGTGGATGCAAGACGCTTTCCTTTAGAAGCTATACTTGGCTTCGCTTCGTGCATCAACAACGAGAAAACTTGGGCGGTATCGAAGGAATGGCTGGGTCTCCGAGGAACGTTCAAAGGAGCCGCGATGGCGCTCTTTTCAGGAGCCGTCAAAAATTGAGCTTCAACTATTGGGAATGGGATAGGGAATGAACGCTAACGCATAATTGTAGTCCTGGGCGTTGCGTGAGATGAAGAGCAGTTTGGCAGAACTCAGCACATCGAAGAAATATCACCATGATATGCTTTCAAATTTGGGGTAATGAATGCATAGATGGCTCTTCCGTTATGACTTAGTCATGTTCTCACTGTGGTCATGTCCTCCATAAAAAATGATATGAGGCAAAATATTTGGACTTATGAAATGTCGTCCCAGGTGCACAAATTTTTTAATGTGGAATTTTCATTGAGTATTGTCCTAAAATCTTACCTGATATCCCCAATAAGCAGTTACTCAAAATAATTCTGGGATAAAATTTTTTGTCGGAATCCATATCCATTCAACCATGATCGAAAAGACTTCTAATCTGCTTTTATCCGTAGAATTTATTTTCGATCATATTTTTTGGCCCATTAGTAAAATGACATAAATCAAACCTCGGGATACAAGTCTGTGTCACTCAATTCCATCGAAGTTTAATACGCAAAAGAGGTAATACTAGCAAGCCGTCGGATCAAAACAACGTACTAGTGAACTACATGCTAATTTATTAATAGATAGACACAAGCTTAGGCAAGCTGCACAGCAATGTCCGTGAGCATTGCTCGAGTTGACGGGCCGAAGTGTGGTACGCTGAGCGCTGCTGGAGACGTAAAGACCCAGAAAGGAGGCTGAATATTCATGAGTGCAAATTAATATTCCTTCCAAGAATGCACCGTGGGGAGAATTTTGAGGCTAGTAATAGATGGAAGCATCCGCTCATTGCTTCTGTTATTAGCGATAGAAGTCAAAGGTAACAAATTGCTTCATGCAAAGCCTTGGCGCTTCTAACAGCGTCTCAAGAGATGCATTAGTTGTTTTATATTTACTATAGAACTACCTGCGAATTTCTTTGGGTGCGCACAAATTGCGGGTAGACAATCTGTTCGTTGACGAAATAATTCATGCGTTTGCAGATTTGTGCCACTAGCTACTAATACTTGAAGCGATATACTTCGTCAACATCTTCCCTCTTTTTTTAAATAGTACTCGGTAACTCTTTTGTATAACAGACAGTTTTACTTACATTTTTTAATCATTTTTTCCCGTAATTATTAAATACGTACTTTTGTTTTTGTTTAATTGGATTCAGTAGTAAAAGTTTTGGATTCAATAGTAAAGAGTTCTCTCATAATAAAAAGGAAAAAATTGAAATTTTAAATATAGGAAGCAAGTGGATTCAAAATTTCTGATCAGTGAAATTCTAAATTACAAAAAAATGAATTAATTTTCTGGTTTCTGGTAAATTTCATATACAGTACCAGAAATATTTTCAAAGTTAGTGTTTGAGCAGTTGGAAGTTAATCGATGCCCAATTGTCTTCTCATCTATGCTCCTGTGATCTTGCCATATTCAGGCACAAATGTTTCATATTCTAATTTGGAGGTTTCTTTTGGCAAATCATTATCAAAACAGTACATTAAAAATTTCGGACTTATTTCCATTTAAATCAATTCATTTTTAAACGTAAAAAGCATCGGAGCCTCTCAGAGAAAGTATCTGCCTAAATCTATCTAGCCGTGTTTGGTCCGTGTCAAGAGACGCATATGCTGAATACAGCAGTCCGTACATTTCCCTCAAAACTGCGAAGTAAGAATCACCCTCTCCCACATTTACCGGAGCGATATCAGCACATCGTTCCATCTCTGATACGCCCTATGTTTTTTCGGCAACTACATCTCAGCTCGAAGTTTAAATTGGTTTCCTTAATTGATTGCTTCTGTAATTAATTGTATTCTTTATCCCGCTCTCTAATTGTATTCTTAATGTTGGTTTGATGAACAGACTCCCACCGAGAGAAGATTTCCCGAAACTTTGGCAAGTGTCCCTGAAATGCGTTTTTTAATTGCACGCAAAGAATACTGGGGAATCATCCATCCTAATTAGCGCGAATACTTGGATCGTTGACGAGATAAGGAATTAGGAAGTAGCAGGCAAAGAAGTCTACGGTAGTGTACTTTCAGATTTCAATATAATACACTATCATTTTCGAACACTTGAACCGTCTTAGAAATCTATGAGAAAAATCATCTTATATGGAGAATAATACTAGGAATACACACCAGCTATTAGTAATAATAGACTTAGCTGAAAGTAGGCAACATGAAACTAATGGATTTATAAAAAATTCTTTTTGGTTGCCGCGCTCACGGTGGACATTCAGACAATGCTTCATTTTTAGTCGATCCGAAGCTCGTAAACGAAATTCCTCGCGAATAGAACTTGTAAATCAGTCGCTAGGCTGTCGTGTGTGCCTCTCCGTGGTACCTCAAGCGCCCAAGCAATTATTCTTGTGTCATCCTTAGACAATGGGATCGGGCGCAGCCTCTTCAGAATTGTCTGTAAGTTGGTCGACGGAGACTTTGGGGCTTAGGAGTTGTCATATACGAGTTTTGGGAATTGGATTTGGCTTTGAGTTTAAGGATTGGCTTTTGAGATTGCTTTGGAAGACTGGGATTTCGCCAGACAGAAGAACTTGGAGAAAACACGCGTGACTTCCATTATGGTTATGGCAAAAGTCGTGCCATGGGACTCCATGTGCCTACTTGTCTCATTTAGTTAAAATTTCATCAAAACGAACTAAAATACATTTCAGAAAGTGATATATTTGGCATTGTACGTAATTTTAAAATCATTTTGAGACTTTCTCATAGTCTTTTGATAAAATGATGTTTTAAATTTCCAATATATTTCACAGACATATAAAATAAACAAGATTCACCTTCATGCCATTGAAGAAATAAACTCTAAATTTGCTCATAGCATTCTATTCATCACAAAAATAATGCTCAAGGTAGAGAGATCTGGAGGACATGTGCAGCGCTCTCGATCAGAATTTAGCATCCAAATAGAAGAATTATATCAAAATAACTTTCAAAAATACTTTCTAAGTGAAGAACAGAATTGAAACCAGTTTAAAGTGTAAAAATTTACCCAGAATTGTTTACAAGTGAGATGAGGACTGTAGTGTTGAGGAGACGATGAGGAGGAGGGAGAGAACATGCCGCTGGAACTGGTGACAACCTCCCCGGCGTCCCACTGGACGTTTACACGTTTTGTCGATCCCGGCGTGTTGCTTTGTGTGCGGGGCTCGGGCTCAGAGTTGGGGCAGATAGGGCTGTTGTGATTAGAGGTAAGGAAATACATGTTCAGTTGTTCAGCATATTGCGCAGTTTAGGATGCTCGAAGTTGATTGTGCATTTCGAGAAATTTGATGGACTTTTAGGGTGCTCTTTTTTCGGAAAAAAATTATGTCACCAATTTTTTATTCTCACTAACTCACTAGCACTCTATTGTTGGAGCATTCTTAAAAGATAACTTGCAGAATTTGTCATGAAATTCTATAGTGTTTACTTCTGGCCGTGAATTTCAGGTCAAGCGTTGTTTATTCCACGTTCATCCGAATAAGTCTGGTACAGTAAAGTCAACTGGTGATGTGTATTAAAATATAAATAACCTAATGAATGGGAATTAAACATCGAAAATTTTTAAACTAGAATTAAAATAATTTTCGATCTGAAAACACTAAGTTAATTTAATATTTCATATAGAGACAAAATTCTCCGTCACCGACTAAATATTTTTTTTAAGCCTTAGCTACGAGGAAAATACGTTGCGCATGATTTTTTCAGTTTTTAAGCAATATAAAGTTGACGCCAAATATTTAATTGACGAAAAGTGCCAGTTTCAGTGATTTTTTATTTGAAAACTTAAACCACCAACTCAAACATTGTTTTGTAGACCTTGGTACTCGTAGAGAAAAGTATTTTTTAGTAGTCTTTGCACAAGAAATTTCTTCTAAGCCCACAATTATTTGAAAACCAATTTTCATTCGCCGCCTTTATAAATATTTAGAACACCTTGAAAAAACGGTCTTAGCTTCATCAAAAGAAGGGGAGACAAAATTAATTTAATGCCCTCGCAAATGAACACCAAATCTTAGCTTCAGTTGGGCTGGAATTAATTTTCGATTTACTCTGAAAATATGTGGGCTATGATCCGGGTGATGTTCTGGTCCTGGTCGAGTTTCTGATTTTCATTACGATTATTGAGTGTTTTGTTGGCAAAGACGTTAATGTGTCTCATTTAAGGAATTGGATGGCCCTAGAACGTCCTTCAGTTCTGCATGCTTGAGTTACAACCGGCGGTTAAAATGCCTCCTGTCAGCTCAACGCTTTCATGGTTATTTCTTTTCTTCCAAATGAATTCTCTTGACGAGGTAATTTTTAGATACGAAGCTATGAATCATGAGATACTAAACAATACGTATACTTAGGGCGTTATTAATGAATTGTTTTAATATATTCAATACATGTAAACGCTTCAGTTTGGTTGACTCATTTTTGTTTTGAATAATGCTGACGGGTTTATTTGAAAAGTACTTCATTTGTTGAGAAAAAAAGTTACGGAAGATTCACAAGCAGGATGGAGACGTGTTGCAAACGTCACCTGTAGAATGATGTTTGAAAGCATTCTGTAAAAGCTATTAATTTAATTTCGAAAATCTGTTATAATTAACTTTTAGCAAAAGCCCTGATTTATTTATCCCCTGAGCAACGCAATGCATGGTGCATAGTTTATTCAGTTTTTTAATATTATAAACTGTGCTACTGTGAATTGTGTTCACCGTGAGTAGAGTGAGTCATACATGCTGCTCAGTCATGCCGCACTGATGTTACAATGTTACGGAAAAATGAATGCACATGGACAGAAGCTTTAAAATTAAAACTTGCAAAGACTACTTTCTTGCAAATGGTGAAAAGTTGTTGTTTACTTAATCCTAATGTACCAAGGAAGAAAAACACCAAGAATTTCCCATTCCTACTGAGAATTTCCTAATCTTAATCAACTTAGGTATAACCTAGAGTTCATTACGTCATTGAGAGACACGAATATTTTTTTATATGGCTAAGTTTGATCACTCGTGTCTCTTACGAGATACAAACATAGAGTTCATTAAATGGTGCCAAAGTGGAATACTTAAACTAGGGTTCACCTAAAGCACCCATCTAGGAAACTGGGAAATAGTGAGTAAATCTGAAACGTTTACTTCCTTCGATGCTCATATTGCTTATAAAGAAATTCTTTATCAAATGTGCGCGGTGAAATGGTCGACGGATGAGAAACAGAAGGAACGAAAATTGCTTGAAAGTTTTTGCAAAAAGTTGAATTCATGATTCAAGGATTTGCATTTAGCTAAATGAAAAGATAATGAGATTTGTCAACCAATTGGATAATTTGACTGTTACGAAACTAACTTCTAGATATTAACCGAGAAAATTTTTATTTATCTTGTTCCAAAGGGAAATATTATCAAGTAATATCTTCGTCAGGGACAACTCAAGACATCAAGACTGCCGTGTTGAAGGGCTTCTGTTGTGTCAAACCTCTCGTGACTTCAATGTTCCAGAAAATTTCAATGCCTTGCAAAAGGATGGAATGATTGTGGTTAATTCTTTGTTCTAGATTTCGAGCACTTGATTTTTGATTCTTGCAATTACCTGCGTGGGACAATTTTCAATTTTTCATCATAATTTAAGAGGGATTCAATCATAAGTTTTACCTCCTATATGTCCCTTCTATGGCTGTCGTTTTACGACTAACATTTCAGTGTTATGGGGTTCTGGCAAGCGATATGTGGAAAAATATATTCAAATACAAATTGCTTGTCTAGTAAAAGGTAAATATTGTGCTCTGATAAAAATACTTCTGGTTACTTTTGGTCCAAAGAACGAAATGCCTACTGAATTGAGAGCGGTTAGATCATTTTTTAGGGGGAAGGTGCTTGAACAAGCTTTTCAATCCAACCTGTCGCGACCTAACAATGATCAGAGCTGCGGGAAACATTTACACCAAAAATGTCACTCAGTTCCCGCGTTACGGCCGCACCAGTCGCGAGACGATCCCTTTGGGATATTCTGAGTTCGCAACGATCTTTTCTGTTTCATGTCTTGTGAGTTTTCGGGTCTTACACCATAGATACCAGAAATCCTGAATATGTATACGTCGAGAAATATAAACAAAGGAACTGATAAAAGAGACCTTCTGTGACTTAGCTTGGGTAAAGATTAGAAAGAAAAAAAGAAAGAAAAACATTTTATTTCCAATAAAGTAGAACATGAAATGTTGAAACAATGGTTTTTTAAAACACCTCAACATTAACATCCTTAACTGATAATAGCACATTGGTATTGTAATACCCGTGTAAAATGTTGAATCAAAAAATGATTGACAGAAAAGCACATCAAAAATGAGTTCCTTTCCTATGCCTAATCTGATTTTGACAGTGCATTTAAATATAAGTTACTAAGAAAACACAATCCTCGAAACGCTTAGTTGAATAATGTATTCGTTTGTGCGCATTTAAATTGAAATAAAAGCGAAAATCGCGTTTAAATACCTTAAAACAGAGACCCTTAATTGCTATTCATACATGGTTATCGTAATACCCATGTTAATTAAGTGTTGAGACAAATGATTTAGATCCTTAATTGCTATTCATACATGGTTATCGTGATACCCATAATTGTCGAAAATATGACTCGAAGAAAAACACGAGAAAAAAAAATGCGTTCCTCTTTGTCGCGGTAGTCGGATTTTGGTAATGGGCATTTAAAATACAGGTGACTAAGAAAACCATAATTCATGCGACGCATTGCCGAAAACCCTCTCGTTAGTGCGTACTCGAATTGAATAATGAGCATAAGAATATAGGAACTAGTGATAGGAGTGTGAGGGATTGATGTTAGAAGTGAAATGGGCAGATTTGATTTATTTTGCATCTAGAACTATGAGGTAGACAGTCGGGATTTTAGACAATTTTTCACACGGACGCATCATCTAGTGTGCCAAGTGTTGAGTTTCGGAAAGAACATAATATTCACTCTAACAAAACAAAAATTGTTATGATATTTCTCACGCTAATAGTGCTGGCGTGAAGAGTTCATCGGAGTCAAAGACATGAAAAGGATTGTTGAACAATGCTAGCCGTGACATTTTCAACATAGGTGGAACCGTACAAAAAGTTAACTAGCCAAAATAGTGTTGTCAAAATGTATTCACGGGAGTAAGAATGTAAGAAGAGCAATTTAAGACCAGAATAAGAAGATTAAAAGCATTTTAAAAACATTCCATCGTGGTTGATGACCTGCGGTGTGATGTTACTGACTCAATTAAAAACTGGATATAAAGAACAATATTTTTTACAAAGTTTGTATGTTTAGATTACGTCCTTAATTAAAGTGAATCATGGTACAGAAAATCAACTCAAACATGCTACATAAATTCTAAATTGAAAAAATGTGACAAAACATGCTTAATTGAATTGTAATACATTTTCGCATGAGTCAATTTCAGAATTTAAGGGAACCTACTACCTTGGACTTCACCTAATATTCCAAATTTTACAAACTTCTTTTTCCCATTTCTATTGTAACTAGGTTAACGAAAATGCCTGAAGATTTGTAAAATTTAATTTCAAACACATTTGCTTCTATAAAATTTTAGATTTTCGCCATAGAAAAAAAGTGATTGTGCGAACATAGAAATATATATACACTTGCGCAAAACCCAACTCACTTCACAATTTTCAATGTAGAAGAGTGATTTTAGTTTCATTTGACGCGAAAAAACTGGTGAAACCTTGTAAAGAAGGATCTTTTTGCATTTCGAACTTAAAAATAAGTTACTGTTACACATGTCCAACATGTAAAAAAAAATTAGTTTTTTCCCAATAAAAATTTAATTTGGTGTTCAAATAAAATTTCCCTTAGCCATCCTGTTTCCATTGTCAAACCGCATTAAATTAGACTAAAATCACGCTATTACGTTGAAAATTGTAGAAGAGGTGGGGTTTGGCGCAAAAAAATTAAATTTTCATGCACAGGGTGTTGGTTGAACTCTTGGTACAAACTTCGGCTACTAGAAGGAAACACAAATTTAAACACTTTTTCGTCAGTGAAAAAATATCGAAAAACGCTTAGTGTTTTAATTATTGGGCTTAGAAGTTTTTAATGCTACAAGAACACAACAGCGATTTCGCAACAGACAGGAATAAGGGTAATATGGGGAATTAGAATGAACAAGTGTTGGCAGAATCAAACATGCTTTATTTACAGTTTAAAACATTAATTCACAGATTCAGGAAATTTCTAGAAATTCCTAGTCAACGTTAGCGACCCCTGGTGGGAAGCGTATGTGTATCTTTTGTCAGTAAGCACCGTGGCACTGAAGTGGTAAGATGTATCGCCTCACAAATGCACAAATGGCAGACATGCATTTCACTTATGGTGCTGCTAATGGTAATGCAAGACGTGCCGCCAGAATCTATCACGAACGTTACCCTAATCGATAAGTCCCTGATTATCGATTATTCACTGCATTGCACCGAAGATTGACGGAAACCGGCAGTTTTAGTGTAAACAGAGTAGACGTTGGTCGCCCAATAAATGATCATCGAGAGCAAGAAGTGTTGGAACATTTCCGTAGAAACCTGCGTACGAGCACCCGTGCGCAGCAGTATCTTTGGGTATTCGTGACCATAGTACAGTGTGGCGTGTATTGAACCGGAATAATTATCATCCGTATCACTTCCAGAGAGTCCAGGGTCTCCTTCCCGTTGATTATGGTCCTCATGAGCGATTCGCACAGTGGTTTTAAATCGGGGGGTAGAAGATGCCAATTTAGCAGAGTGTGTGTTGTTTACGGATGAAGCAACCTTCAGCCGAGATGGAATTTCTGATTATCATAACTTTCACTCATGGCAGCAGAACAACCCTCATGTCATCCATGAACATCATCACCAACATCGCTACACTGTCAATGTTTGGGCAGGTATCGTACACAATCAACTCATTGGTCCATACATTCTGCCAGAGCGTCTTACTGGAGATGTGTACAAAATCTTTCTTGAAGAAGTCGTTCCTGGTTTATTAGAAAATGTGACATTAGGTATTCGCAGACGACTTTGGTTTCAGCACGATGGAGCTCCGTCACATTATGCTCTAAATGTTCTTGACCAACAATTTCCAAATCGATGGATTGGTCGTTATTGTCGGGGCCAAGTTTCCGAAAGATCCCTACGAATTCTAATGGCGGGGATACGCAACCTCGTCTCCCAACTGAACGAGTCCTCGGGTAATGATACACAACGGAACATTTAATTTATTGATAACAAGGGAAAATAATAAACTTATCTAAAAGTAATTAACGGGTGAACCAGCGGCCGTTGCACAGGCCGTGAAGACAAAGGCAGGAGTTTGGCTACTGCGAGGTGGGCGAGGCGACAAGAAAAGCCCAGCATGCAACGAGGTAGTTGCACGCAGCAGGAATAACGGGTGAGCAATAGCAGGCGAGTTACAGCAACAAGCTAAAACAGGGCTCAAGCGTAGCTCCACCGGGGCCAGGAGGACGTCCAGCCTGTTGGTACACCATCAATGAAGCATTGCTAACGAGACCCTATAGACTATGTAGATGAGAAGAGGAAATTCGAACGGGTATGATTCGTTATCAATGCCATCAGAAAACACGGACTATCAGAAAACACAGACTATCAGAAAACACAGACTATCAGAAAACACAGGCTATCAGAAAACACAGACTATCAGAAAACACAGACTATCAGAAAACACAGACTATCAGGAAATACAGACTATCAGGAAACACAGACTATCAGGAAACACAGACTATCAGGAAACACAGACTACTCACCTGCTAGAAATAGAGACCCTATCAAATGTATAATTGTCTAGTTCTCCAGGGTTCTAGGGTGTGACACTGCAAAGAACAAAAGGAATAGTTAAAGTCTCTGAACGCGCTATATCTAAGGTTACATATTAGTTCACAGCCAGGAGGGAGCCTGGAGAGGGCTCCATCCCTGCTCACAGCGAGTGGAACAGACGGTTCGAAAACCGTCTTAGCCTTAACTAAGATTTACATGTCAGGTTCAAAGAATACCGGACGAGGGAGGAATATTGTCGCCCCTACAGTTATGGTGCTGTGTCCTGGCCACCGAGATCACCTGATTTGACTCCATTAGATTTTTCTTATGCGGGCGCTTGAAATCTCTGATTTATACGACACCTGCGGAGTCGGAAGAAGACCTAGTCGCTCGAATTGCAGTCGCTGCTGGAGATATCGCTGACAACCCAGGAATGTTTAACAACGTACGCAACTCGCTTCGACGAAGGTGTCGTGCGTGTATCGATGTTAATGGTCGAAATTTTGAACACCTACTTTGATGCGTTACTTTCTATTATTTATTAAAGTACCTCATGTTATTTAACGTTTTTCATTACTCTGTGTGTAATTACTGAACATTAGTGCATGTGGTTAACTAGGATCGCCGTGAGTTCTTGATGGGCAGCATTAAAAACTGCTAAGCCCGATAATTAAAAACTAAGCGTTTTTCGATATTTTTCAGTAATGAAAAAGTGTTTAAACTTGTATTTTCTACTAGTAGCCGAAGTTTGTACCAAGAGTTCCACCAACACCCTGTATATGTTCGCTCATTACCTTTTTTTTCATCGCGCAAATCGAAATTTTTCATCGAAGCAAATGTGTTTAGAAATTAATTTAATATATCGGTGTACATTTTCGTTCACCTAGTTGCAATAGAATGCTGTAATCTGAGATTAGAAAAAGTAATCTAGGAATTTTCAGGGGAGACATTTTTTGGACATCTGTAACACAAAATTTTTTTCTTATCCGAAATTCAAAAACGTTCTTCGTTACGGTGTTCCTACAGTCCTTCCGCGTCGAATGAGACCAAAATCACGCTTCTACGTTGAAAATTGTAGAGTGGGATGGGTTTTGAGCAAGTATATTTATTTTTCTAACAATCGCGAAAAAATTTGTTTATTGCAAAATCGAAAATTTTTATAGACGGAAATGTGTTCAGAATTTCATTTTACATACCTGTATGTATTTTCGTTCCCCTAGGTGCAGTAGAAATGTGTACAGTGAAATTTGAAAAATGATGTAGAGTGCAGGGTAGTAGGTATATACCCTTAAAGCATTGTAAAACTTAACGCATCCACCAACTTGCACCGGACCGCGGAACAGACAAGTTCTTGAAAAGCACTTCAGTTTCTACGAAGTGAATACTGTGCATGAATTTTAGGATACTAGCAGGATGATCTTATCGTGTAAATTGTTTTTCTTTCCTTTGAAGGCTGGGTTTTAATAAATTGTTCACACTATGATTATTGAGTCCATGCACTGGGCCGTTAATTACTCAGACATTTTGTCTATGATAGACGTGAAACATCGCGCATAGCCCAATGATGAAAATGACCCATCAGCTTCAGGCAGAGACCAGATATGCAAACAATTTAAGTGGTCTTAACGAGACAACCAGTAGCAAAAGTCTTTTTGTAGATTTGGCTAAGACTATTATCGACTAGTCTGGCTGAGATCCTCCAACCTGAGTTTGTTAAAACGAAATCGGAGTACGCAACATCTAACAACTCAGTAGACCTGAGAGATGCTCAGTGCTCGAATTTTATTTGAAAAATTCAAACTTGAGGATTTTTTTCGCCAAGTCGACAGAAAAGCTTCCTCTACAGGATGCTTCGTTGCAGCAAAGCAAATTGATAGAAAATCCAGCACCAAAACGTAAACTTCCAACGACAGCCATGCGATGGCGACACTTGTGCTGATCAGGAGTTAGCTGATGGATGCGCTGCTTAGCCCTGATCTTGGTCTATTGTGGTCTCCTCAAATGCGTTTCTCATTCATCACTAAATTTTTCGATCAGGCGACATTTCAATTACTTGGCGGACTGCTCCCGCCATCGCAGTAGGCTTCATTAATGCAGACTATTGCAGCTTATTAACTCTTAGCCTTCTCCCACCTCCTCATTGATGATCAGCAGCTCATTATTACACTGCATCTCACCCACAGCAGAGCAGGTGCTTTGCAGGCGCAGCAGCAGCAATCCCGCACATCTTGCGCAGCGAATGTGAGATCAAATGGAGAAAATAGACACCTGCAGCTAACGTCCTCTCGAAGGGTGATAAGATCAGTGAGAAAAACAACACGAGGCAAATTTTTGAAGCATCTGAAATTAAACGAAAAACAGATGGAGTGTTGTAATGAGGGTGAATTGAAGTTGTGGTCTTATTAATCTGTACGGTGTTATCGTTCGGAGTTCGAACTGGAAAATAGATTTTTGTTTGCATTGGTAAAGAAGGATAAAATAAGCTTACATCTAGTTCCATTATGTGGCTTTACATGTTCAGATTCTAGTTTTGAAATTACCCTCTTAATGTTTTAAGTGTAAACCAATTGGTATTCTGAGGACAAGCCGTAATTTAACGGATTGTCACTCACTATGAAATAATGAAAACGTGCTTCCATTAGACAATAATCTAAATTTTCGCCAAGGTTTCATCAATGAAAAATTATTTTTACGAGGAGATTCGGTATCAGGAGCATTATTATTGGATTTCATAGGAACATCGGAATTTTGACGGAAAAAAATGCTTTCAATGATTGCGTTTGACGGTCCAATGTGGTGAGATGGCATTGTTTATTTAATAAACCTTGGTGCTCTTAGGACGATAAATTGACATTACAATGTGTGCGCGATGAGTGGGTATCTGATGTGTGCATACCATCATCAAATGAATGCAGGCATGAGCTATTTTTTCCAGCCTGCACTGCAAGTACTCTCATCTTTTTTGGGGGGTTCTTAGAAACCCCGAACCGAAGTTGGAGCCCGGCTCATAAATGGAGAAGATAGAACTCATGAACAAAGTTAAAGGAGTCCGACACTAATACGCCAGATCAACGCCTGTACGCAACAATACAGGAGAGCGAGGGCGAAAACAGCTCCCTGTCACCGACTGCACCACAATTTTCACGCTCGCTGCTGTCGGACCAGTGGATCGGCAATAAAACTGAATACTCAGTTGACTTCATCTGTTTTATGTATTTTTTTATTGACCTTAAAACCATTCGTCGCTTTTGCCCTGCAGTTAAAGCTTGTACGCATCTTTGGAAGCTCGTTTTTGGGGCGCCGTGGGAGGTAACAAACATCATTGAATAAGTCACGAGATTAACTTAGATGGAGGACCGTAAATTGAAGGCTAAAACAATTACAAGTTTCAAGAACGCTGCAAGAAGCAACTTCGAAAAATCTTTTGCTTAGGAAATTCAACAATACTTTAAGGAATGCGTATATTTAGAGCAAACTAAACGTTAAATACGTGAATAATGCCTCCATAGAACGATCCGAAATTTATTTTTATTAGGCTTCTCAACTGTGAAGCGAGTGGAACACGTAGTCATTGATTTAATTCTTATCATCAAACTGCCCTCCTGCGAAATGTGGTATCCAGTTCCCGTGGATAATTGCTCCCCTGTGTATCATAGCATAAATTTCTCGACCTGAAGTCCTAAAAATATTCCACTAACAGCACTTGGGTTCGAAATTAGTGAAGATTACACGAGTTGAAAAGGGTAAGTCTATGATTAAATTCCCTGAAGACATCGTGATTAGACTAAAATATTTGGCCAGGGCCGTTTATTACCGATAAGTTGAACGAAGGTTCAGCTTCGAGACCCCAATTATCTCTGCGGACGCTCATCATTGATTTTGATCTATGCAAACATCGCACGCAACTGATAATTTGTTCGAGTAGACTCGGTGTCGAAACTAAATACTGCAGTTACTTCACGATAGCGAGGTCACTCGTGTCATGAGTGAGGGCTATTACACCTGGTTGCTCTAGACACGTGCTCGAGCACCAACGCATAGATTTAGCTGCAGGAATGCACGGTGCTGTTGCGTCCTCACATGCCTCGTGATCGTATCAAGTCTTTATGAGTCATTTGCTGCTAATATTGGACTCGCAGAGACTAACGAGTTCTGATATCTCACACTTACAACAAATTAATATAAAGTGTGTGAACGTACTGGTGGATGTAAAAACTATTTTCAGAATCGTTGACGAATAAGCTTAACTGCTGAATAAAACTGAATAAAACGCATGTTTATTTCATCGGTTGAGAAATATTCTGTAGAGTGATCAAAAATTTCATTTGCACGTTTATTTAATGATGTCACTCAAAATATCTGTAGTTCGTGTTGCTTTATTCAAGCACGTTTGATGAACTTTGTTCGATTTTTCCCCCTGAATGAGTCACCTTTGCGCAAGAGGGATATTTCTGTTTAGCCATGACTGTGCTTTAAATATGGAAGTTGCATAAGTTCTTGAGAAGTCTCAGGAGTGATGCTTTCTTAAATTTTTATAGAACTCAAAACTAATACCGGACTACAGTAATAATCCATTGAAAAATTATTTCCATATGTGAAGCATTTAGAGTGCATGAGCTGATAATGAAGTTTTAATTTGTGTAAAGTAGCGTCGTTACGGAATTCCGAGCACTGAGCGAAGTATTGACTCGTATGAGAAAATTCAAACACCTAATTCTTTTTGTCGTTAGAATGATTTTTCTTTCTTAAGTCATTTAACTCTTTGGTTGGAGAGGAAATTATATAGGGACAGACATGGTTCACGTGTGTTATTTTTCTATTTAGCTCAAGTACAAAAATCATTAGTGAAATATCTTTTCTCTTGCCTAAATGCTCGTATAGTATTTGAAGTACATTGTCCACTCCAGAATCCGGAACACTTTTAAGAACTTCAAGTGAGAATTTTGCGAGGTTAACGGGTGTGGGCAGAGATTTGCGAACTGAAATCGAGAAAAGAACTCTAAAATTAATCGAGTTTTAACCTGTGTGGGAGTATTTCGCTCTAGTTAGAATGAAAAATTTAACGATGTGCTAAAATCGTTCTCAACTTATTTAAACAGTCATTCTAGCCTGCAAAGTGGATAAAGAACAACAGTTTAAAAGAGTTGCGACAGTTTGATGATTAGCTTCAGGCACGTAAAAATGTGGTATCAACGAATAAAAGCCGGTCTGTTGCTTCTTTTATCATGAAAACTTGTGTTAAAGACTGGATTTCAGAAAGTATCGCATTGAGTAAAATTTGAGCATAGGATTAAGAAAAATTGTACAGAAATGAAACGTGGGCGACGTTACCTCGAAGGTTATAGTCATATTTAATCACTTGATTGACTGATGGGAGGTGGAATGAAGGGGTAGTTTTTGAAATACGAAAATAGGAATAGTGAGATAAACACATTCGCAAGGTTTTACTTATTCCTCAACCGAGGTCATTACTGTCATGATCAGAGAATAATATCTCTTAGTCAATATCTAGAGGTTGATACTCTAGAATATAGTTTCTAGTGGTCAATAGTCTTGAGGTCAGAATATAATATCTAGCGGGTAATACTTTCGAGGTCATAATACCGAGAGTATTACCGAGGTGTATAATATCTCGGTATTAATAATATTTTGAGGTGTATAATATCTAAAGATTAATACTCTTGAGGTGTATAATATCTAAAGGTTAATACTCATGAGGTCTGAATGTTATATGTAAAGATTAATACTCTCGAGGGCAGAGTATAATGTCTCTAGGCCAATACTCTGAGAGTCATTAATAAGGTCTGACAGAAATTCACGAGAACGAGAATGATTCAGCCCTGATACCATTGATTATCTTGTTTGGGACAGTCACGCATGACATTGCCTTGTATTTAAGCAGTTCAGCCAGACCACTCATGAACTCTACGCACATCGTATGCTCTACTGACAGATTTTTACAGTGTGTTCAATTTCGATGTAGAATCAATTGTCAAACTAATGCGTTTCTTTTCGTGACTAATGGGCCCGTAGAAGACACAATCGACATCTTCGATACAGCGCACTCACACCCTTCTTTACCAGCGCCACCCTTTCTTTTGGTAGTTCTTCCCCAGCTTTTTAAAATCTGTACAACGAAAACTCTATTGGTCTTCATGGGCAACACCTTCATCCAAATAAATGGAGAGTCAATGAGTTCCCTGATTGGCTCAGATTAGTTGATTTTTATGCTTCTAATTTGGAAATTTATATTTGAAACCCTATTTAAAGTGAAACCCAGTGTATGTAAGCTTCATTGATAACATTTTTAATTTCGAGGAGTACAGTTGTGTACCACTTTAATTGCTCATAGGCTACCATTAGAACCACCTGTATTGGATAAAAAACAAGTATGCTCGAAGTAAGAAGTAAGCAGCACAAATATACTTCAAGAAATATCCATCAGCATAGCAGCAGAGATCATTGTATGAGCGTTTCCATTCTTCTGGCTTTTAAAAACAATTTAGAATTATTCATTCCATGAACAGCGCAATCGATCTGGGGGGAGCAGAAGCCATCGATATCAAAAAACGTAACCTTATAATAAACCTGAAGATATGTGTCATGCGACCTTTAGTTTGCTTCAGTTCTTACCAAGAGAGACCAGTCTTATCTTTCAGTGAGCTGTCACTTACTCTCTCTTTCTCTTTCTCTGGTATTGCTTGCGAAGTCATTCGACAGCATATCTAGCATACATAGCCTCAATTTTTTGCCATTAAGTTCTATTACGTTTGATTCTTACAAAAAATTCCCTGATGATGGTTGGAGTGCATGTGTAGCGAAAAGCTCGATGAAAAAATGTGTATTTAAAAGCATTAGTATTTTTCACGAGGGGTACTCAAAAACTCAGATGTGATGTTCTCCATATTTATCCTCTTGGGAAAAAATTAGTTAAACTTCATTCAAAATGAGGATTGCATTTTGTATCTCTCAGCAGTACATTGAGACGAATAACTTGCAATCATTCGCGAGTGCCCTCGCATTGCTATATCTCTGTGTAGATCCAAATCTTTAAACTGCGAATTTAGTATTAAATATTTTTGCACTATTTTTCAAACAGTCGTTCAAGCACGAGTGTTACCTGTCTACATCTTTAATTTAATCTTTTTTTCATATAAGTCAAGTTGGGTGCATCCATTTTGTTACTCCTCTTCTCGATAAGGAAGTAAATGTAGACGGATTGGAATGAGACTCAAATTCTAACGTCATATATAGCAATTGAGAAGAATTAGATATTTGTTGTGTTAGTATTTTGAAGAATCCGTAATATCTAGAAAAAACTCAAACCGGTTTTCATAATTCGATCAGTCTCATTTGAGTAGTAGTCGAACTTCTCCGATGAATTTGAGGTTGGGCTAAGCAAATCTAAGAACTGCTTCTTGTTTCTAGGAAGAGTGCAGAGTAGTTGTCGCGAGAATTAGGGAGTTTCGGTCAGTTCTGAAGTTAGTAGCGTTTTCTGAATTGTTCAGTTTCGTTTCGATGAAGATGGATTGGGCTCTGTGCGTGTTCTTCATTTTCTGCACCTGCAGTTGTTCTAGCAAATCCTATCCGTCGTCTTTCTCTTCTTGACAGGCTCTTGTTTCCTTTTTACAGTGGTGCTAAACTGCTAGGACTCAGACTGCATACTTCGCAAAACATTTTTTCGAAACTATTAAATGTCCAGTGAATGTAAAAGTAATAGGAACGTACCCTGTCATGATATTTCCTTAAACAAATTTTGAGCGAAGTTCCTTTCCAAAAAAGCTTTCTAAGCTCTTTTCGAAGTGAAGTGTTGATTTTGTTCTATAGTTTTCGATAATGTTTGTAATGGGTGCCAATTGTGCCCTGTATCTTTCGGCAAATTACAATATTCTGCGAGACGTCCTAGCTATTTACTACGAAACCGGTTTTACTTTTTGCGGTGGTCCATTATGCGTAGTAGCATTTTGGGATCGGTTCGCTGATCATTGAATTTTCTTGTATGAATGTCTCTCATGTTTGGTAGATTTGTTTTTTTTCCAATCAATTGTACTCATAGAATGTTGGCCAAGAGAAATCAATGATGCTGATTTCTACCTAAGATGATTTTTGAGGAATTCAATAGGAAATTATTTCCGAGTTGGTGTGGCCCATCTAATAGAAAACTATTGGTATTTACGATGGGTTTGGCTGTCGCCACTGCCGTTATCCAGCTTTTATCAGCGTTATAAATAATTTCTGGTTTGGTTTAACCGTGACCATTGTGCTTTTTATTTCGTAGATTATTGAGTTCAAATATTGTGAGACCTGGACATTGTGAGTGCACCGAGGAGTAGTAAATGTGTTTATTCCCATAAAAAAAGGAAGAGATCCGTTTCACTGATAAAGTTAGTGCAACTCAAAAATGAAAAAATTTAGTATGAACTTGAATTTATGAAAAATAGAGCCTGATTGCAATCTGAGAGCCGTTTCGTCTGGCCTTGCGGCCGTTTTTATCGCGGCAAAGTGATCGTCACGTTTTGAAAAATCACATTTCACTTGATCATTGTTTTTGTTATCAGTACGTGATTATTTCAGCGATAAATTTTGAACTTAGTAGTTACTCGATGGGGATCACCTCGTGGGGATCACATTACCCTACCAGACAGTTCTAATTATAATCCAAAACTGAGTTTAAAGTAATTAACGTACCATCAGTAGTGAAACCGGGGTTTTCATTCATGTTAATGAGCTCCCCATACAAAAAATTATTTGTTAGACATGTTTGATTTGTTTCTTAATTGTTCCACAACGGCGGAATGAAAGCAAGACGTCCGGAATTGCAAAAATGGACTAATGCATTCGGTCGAGTTACGGAACATCCAATGAAGGAAGTTGATGAATTTACTGATGTTTTAAGTTGCACTGTTATGCGGTTTAAGTTGCACTGTTATGTAATTCCATGTAATTGGTGCACGAAGCAGAGAGGTTTGTAATTTATGTGGCCGATGTAAACTCCAGCCCACAAGACCATTTGTTTAAACTGGGTTTAAGATCACGTACATTGAACTGTAGAGGAGTGGAGAAGTGTCATGTGGTTAGATGAACATCAATTGTGTCTCTTTATATCAATTATGTTGTCTGCCGTTCTCATCGAAGACCTCATGATGCCTGTGTGCAAGGGACGATACAAGGAGGAGGAGGATCTGTCATGTACTGGGCAGAGGTGGGCAGTTAAGCGCGTTACATTTTCAGTTGCGGTAGCGGTTGCACGCGTTACATATTTAAGAAGTGATACCAGGTTTTGCTGCTCCAACGCTACCGCTAAAAAATAATAGCGATGAACAAGGCTTTGATACGTAACATTTTATATTAAAAGCTTGATAATTAAAATTGAGCGTTTCGACTAAATGAGTCATTCTCATTAAATTGGGGGTTTCTTTGGAGTTAGCCCCGTTGGTTAAATTTTTAATAACTAAACCTGCCGCTAGGTGGCGCCACGTGTTTTAAGCTTAACTCGACGCGAGAAAAACGGATACACCATCCACGGCTCTTTATCACTCACCCAACCCAACCCAACCAACCAACCAACCCAACCCAACCCAACAACTGACACGTCGAGTTAAGCTTAAGACTAGTGGCGCCATCTCTCGCGTCGAGTTAAGCTTAAGACTAGTGGCGCCATCTGGTGGGAGGTTTAGTTATCGAATATTTGACTAACGGGGCTAACTCCAAAGTTAAGCCTTAAATTGTTCTGAAAAAAATTAAAATATCGAAGGTAATGTAAAAGTAAGTGAAACTGAATAAAATAAAAAAAATCGCTAAGCCATTTGCACAGGAAAAGAGAATTGGGATTCATTTAAAAGCGCATTGGAAAACCGTTCGAATGAAAAACCATTCCAATACGACTTTTCGAATGAATTCTGAGGAATTTTTTCAATCGATTGTACTACCAAACTTCTACTGTTGCTACTGTAGGAAAGAAACATTTGTGTTGTATCCTCCTATTTTTCGGTCAGCAATCGGAAAATATGAAAAAGGAATTGTGTGTGCTTCTATCCAAATATTTCACTCAAATTAACTTTCATTTTGTGCTTCTTAATGAATATCGAATTGGTTCCTTTTTCAACTACAAAGATAAACTTCCAAAATGTATGCTCTCTTCTGTAATTTATCAACACAGTTGCGCACAGTGTGCGTTGGAGTATGTGGGTTCTACCACTAGAGCCTTGCATATTCGCGTTGCAGAGCATGCTGACAGAAGCTATCGCACGAACCGTCCTCTTGCTGCTTCTTCTCACTCAGCCATACGATCCCATGATGAAAGATATAATCTTCCAATAAAATTGGACGATTTTAAAATTTTAGCCGCTGCTTCAAAACCCGTTGATCTGTGCATTATGGAATTTCTCAATGTTTTACAACTAAAGCCATTTTTTAATGATTTCCAATTCGCTTTTCCTCTTCAAATGGCTCAGCGGATTTATTTAGTTTTATTCAGTTTTTACTTACTTTTAAATTTACGTTCGATATTTTAAATTTTTTACTTTTTTTTCAGAACAATTTATAAAGACTGATTCATTGAGTCGAAACGTTCAATTTTAATTGTAAAGCTATTAATATAAAATTAAACGTAACAAAACCACATTTTTCGCTATTATTTTCTTGATTATAGAATAAAACTGTAAGATGGATTTCGGTGTAGTGCTTTTAACTCACTGCCAGTGTATAATCGAATAGGCTGTCGCCTGTTTTCCAGCAGTCTGATTGAACTTCTCGGATCTCCTTGCCAGGCTGCCACAGATCATAATTTTATTGGAGAAAATATCCAACTTATCACAATTTGGCTTAAAGCTGAGAGGATATTGATATCATCATTAATTGGCCAATGTCCGAATAGAATGATTGTGATGTAAGAGAAAACCGTGGTAGAAACTCCCCGGCTTGATAGAGGGGCGTTCTTGCAAGTGAAGCAAGTTTAACACAGTTGTCTCCTGCGTTATAGATCAATGCGGTCGGCATTGGGAGAGTTGAAGGTGGTTAGCAAATAATTGTTTATTTTTAATACTGACATTTTTAAAGTATCGTTCGTTATATTTGGAATATTGGTTTGTTTAAACAGTTAAAAACATGTTTCATTAACGATAATAATTTAGGTACATACAGTTACACACAAAGGTTTCTTTTCTCGTTGGATGGATGAATGGACCATTCAAAATGTCAGCGCGAACTCTATTCGAAAGACTATCACTGAATATTAATACACGACGAATAAAATTCATCCAATCGTTTCCATGAAGAAAAAAATGAATTTTTGCTACTAGCGTTTTCGTTAGAAACAAATTCAGCGTCGTTATCGTTAATACAAGACAGAGCGCTAGAAGAGAGTAGTTATGTCGCCAGTCGCGTTTTATCTGGTTAATTTTTTTGCAATTTTTGTTCAAGTTATGGTTCAGCTACATACCTCATAACAAATGAGCCTTCTCAATTATTATGTGTAGCTTGAAGTGATTAATAAGAATATTTGATTAAATATTGCATTGCAATGGACACTTCAATCATCGAATCAGTAACTCATTTTCGTGGAAGTTCGGGTGTCAAAAGCAAAACAAAGTTCGAGGAGACGTTGACGAGCTTGAAAACAGAACTAAAATACGGGTTGCGCATTCCCGCAGCCGCAATGTTTTCCATGCTGAGCGACAGATATGCATCACTGTCTCGTTTGACTCTTCTGTGGCACATAACTCGATGGCAGAGGCCTGCATGGGAAAATAATTCACGATGCCCTCACAGCACCCCAGTTTGTCCCTCTGCTTTGGGAACATGTATATTCTCGCAGTGCATCAGTTCTCTGAGTTTCCTTTTACGATCTCCAACTCGGAAAGTTATTTGCATATGAATTATAGCCTTGCGCGCACTGTAAACTTTTGCTATGGAGGCTGTAAAGCAGAAATAATGGTTCTTGCTGGACATTTGATGGCTGTCGACGCGGCTGCAATGCTACCGCTCGCAAGGTCTTTTAGTTCCGGCGCAGCGCTCGAGCCGCGACACTAACCCATCGCCGCCACCTTCCTGTCTCGCTGTGAAATTCTGATGACCTTCGTCAGCCATGACTTATTGAGGTGAGGACAGGTGAGTGTTGCAGCGGGCCTGCCTCTGACACTACTTCCAAACAAGCCTGACGGGACTATTTGACATCCTCCAGAATGAGCAACTCAAAAATACGACACCCCGAACGACATACATGTCATAACTCCTCAGGTGAGGCACGTGGAGCCTTCGAGCAAAAGGCTCACGCTCAGGCACTGCGGTAGAAATACATTTCGACTCGGTTGTTGACAATACAGTTACGCTCGGATACCTATTTTAAATTAAGTTCATGTTTTTTGACAAATTTTAATCTCCTGAAAGGGAATATTGATCTAAACGAAGACATTAAGATGCTAACTTCAGCACCTCCAAAGTTAAGTCCTACGAAAAATATCCAGGTAATTGAACGTGATATAACATAGATGAGACGACTTACCTAAAACAGCAAGACATATGTTTTTCATCAGTTTCATTTCAACATTAATAGAGAGAAATCATAGCTGCCGAAGTGGCAGCATCATGCAATACGACTACTTTTGTACATAATTTGTTTTCGAAACGAAAAGTTTGAGTTTATTGCGCTTCATTTTAGTAGCTGTTCTAGCATGAACTCTCTCTTGCGTTCGAACCGAACGAAGTTAGAGGCGAGCACTAAACCTTCATAAGCTCCGGCGCAAGGGCCCACCTCATTGAATTCTTTAAGTAAGTCGCAATAGCCATTGCAAGCCTAAATTTATTCCTAGCGACACGTTCTGGACATGCAAAGCGAACAAATTTAATGTAACGCACACAATAGGGAAATAATCTCACCGTACAAAAAGCAGCAATTCCAGGGAAAGGTGCGCATTTCCAATTTGAAATTCTAGCAATGAATTTTAAACTGAGGTAGCGTGCACTCGGTAAGGACCCCCTGAAGACATTACCGAGTCAGGCAGTCGTCTTATTTCACGGCACCGGGAGGAAAATGGCACTCTTTTGGGGGGCCTCCGAGGGGGATTGAAGCTGCCTTTTTTGGACGGGGGGAGAGGGGTCTATTGAGTGGAGGCGAGTCTTTATTTCTAGGACAATTTTGCCATGCCCTCTTTTCTTGAGGTTCCGTTCAGTTTGAAGTATTGCTGCGAGTCTTTCTGCATGGGTAAGTCATTCCAGGGGAGGACAAGGCGGTATAGAGAGCTGCTTAGGAAACACATGTGCAGTGGATCTCGGGAACTTAATAAGGCAAATACAGTGACTCTGATACGCTAAACATCCCAGAGTGTTAGATTCACGCGACTATGATACAGTTGTCGTGACTCTCTTAACCCGTATTTTTCAAGAGGTCGAATCGTTGCACAACACGTAAATAACACACCCAACAGAAGAGCTCTAGTGGTTTCATGGACGTGGGAAGCACAAATTTCACTGTTGTACTATGTTTAAATATGTTGCTTGTTGTGTATCACTTTGCTTATTGTGTATCAATTTTGGTAAACAACAGTTCATCAGATACAGCCAACATCTGCAGCATTTTATCATAGAACCAGTCATACATATTTTATCTCTACGTAAATTCCAATTTGCAACTGAAAATTTTCGTAGAAATTTTAACTATCCAATGCAAAATTTTTTTTAACCCATTGATGAGCAAATAGTGAACACGGCCATAAAATTTTACCGTTCCTTTTCAGTTACACTCGAACACCGTCTTTCATGGGAACATCAGTGGCGTCAAAGTTTCGCCCCAACCTTATATGACGCATTTCTGTGTGTTTAAAATAAGTTCTTAATGTGAGTGCGTGCGGGTATGTATTTAGTCCGTTCATGAATACAAACAAATTAAGCTTTCAGGCATTTAGAGAAAGTTCATTTTGTTTATTTTTTGTTCTATACCATTTAATGTTTCACTTTCATCTATTTCAGCTCTGAAGATAAAATTTGGAAAATCCGAAAAGTATGTGATTAAAATGTTCATTTGCGTATTAATTCTCCTCTCCGTAATTACGTTTGATATTCCCCATTTCACAGTCAAAACAAAAAAAAATCACAAATGATGGTTTTGAATGATTTGCTAATCTTAAAAATGTACTACAGGGAATCTATTGTGCTTTTAAATAGATCAAACATTCTCAATTCTTTTCGCATGTTCTCTACAAATAAAAAAATTAATAACGAAACCTGCAAAGCGCTGTGGAAATGTTCATCTTCATTGCGTTGTACAAACTTTTCTAACTCATAACACATTTTATTAAAACCATACCTCTCATCTGTGTTGCTGTAAATTCATCGAAAATTTTAAGTAAGCTTCAAGTTTTAAGCGGTGTAGAAATGTTCATCTTCATGACGTTGAACAAACTTATCTGTGTTTAACTTACCTGTGATTTGTGTTGCAGTAAATTCATGGAAAATTATAAGTAAGCCGACAATGCTTATAAATAAACAGCTAATAACATAGATTTGGCTCGAGTATCATTGTAGGCAGCTAAACCTAATCTCACAGCACCGTCATGTACAGCTCATACTTCAGACACGCAGGACCCTCAACCCAAGTCGTTCTATAGTCATGCACCGCCTAGACTTTGTAGCAGTAACCATATCAATATTTAAAAGACGAGTCTCGTTTTAACATTTACGACATGAAATTCGATCACATGTGATGGATTTAATCGTAGAGGCAGAGGAAGCATAAGGTGTTACGCTGTAGCTTATTTCTTCACATGTTGAGATGGATTTAGAGTGTTTCAGGTGAACGTAATAAGGACCGAGGCTAAAATAATTTTGCTAAAATTGCTTTGCATTGCCCTGTAGGAACAGACTTCTGATCAGCTCGCTCCTTTCTGCTCGTGCTTACATGATCCCCTCATCCACGTGAGTACGTGCGTAGTGTTTCTCATTGTTACTGAGTTACTGTTGCCTAATGTCTTTGTTGAGCCAGTCACGCTCATACTGATGCTTTGCTTAGGTGTTTGCGAAATACCTATCTATGGCTCAAATTTCAACTCATCGCTGCAATTATGTACGTGTCAAATACAAACGTTAAACACAAGTAGCCTGTCTACGCAACCTTCGTTACTACCTTTTTGCATTCAAAAACCCGGCGGTGGAAAGAATCAACCGAAATTTCATCTTTAATTAAATTTTAATTTCACAATATTTGAGTCCATGGCATTAATTTAGATACATGGAACGAAGTTAGGAAAGGGTTATATTTCGTTTTGAAAGTTGTGGGACATAGTCTAACAAAATAGTCAATCGCCGTGTGAATATTTAAGCGATATCAACATGGCCAGCGCATTCGCCATTAAATATAATTTAAGGATATCTACGTTTCACGAGTCCGGTCATGTGCGAGAGAAAAGCTCCTCAGACGAAAATTATACACCATATCGGTCAGGTTCCAGAAACAGTGCAAATAAAAGTTTGGAGCTATGTGGACCGCTGAATTTGGTTGGTTCCACTTGTGCAGATGTCGATTAGCCTACTTCGACAACCAGATTTTAAAAATATTATCAATACGATATTACAAGTCATCGATGTATGGTATCCATTGAGAACGCATGAAAACGAAAAGGGCTCTGCGATTAAAAGGGTGAAAATATGCTATTGCTTTTTTGTTACCAAAAAACCAATTCCAATAAATTTTTTCCACTCTTTGCCTACGAAAATATTGTAACAAT
>JACJUY010007299.1:0-12235 GCA_014220935.1 Platorchestia sp. MABIK
ATGACGACCTTGCCGTTTTATATAAGGATTGCCCAACATCGTGGAATTAGTCATCGTACTGGGAGGCCTCTTGCGCAACCACCTCATTCTTCTGTGCGACTCCATGCAGAGCAGTGTAATGCTGGAGGCTCTGAAGATCAATTCGAAATTTTGTGCAATGCGTTTAATGATTCGTAACTAAAAATTTTAGAATCATTGTTCATAGCCAGAGAAAAACCTGTTTTAAATAGTATGAATAGTTCTTATCCGCTGGAAGTTTTTACTTGAGTTTTTCTATCAATTTTCTTTCTTTTTAGCATGTCTGTCCAACTTTTTGTCTTTTTATGTTTTTCAGACTGTACTTACTGAAGATGGAGCTGGACTCCGAAACGTTTAGATTTGACAATGAGTAAATATTAATTAAATGATGATTAACCTACGAGCAGTGTTCCTCGTTTTTAAATTCCTAATGAACATTCGATTAAAGAAAAATGAATTTCCTCAACATAATCCATATGACGCATTGCTGAAAACCCTCTCGTTAGTGCGTACTTATATTGAAATATGAACATACGAGCATAGGAACTAGTGATGCGAGCTCGAGGGATTGATGTTAGATGTAAAATGGGCAGATTAAATTAATTTTAAGTCTAGAACTATGAGGTCAACAGTCGGGATTAGGGACAATTTTTCACACTAACGCATCAACTAGTATGCCAAGTGATGAGCTCGGAAAGAATATAATATTCACTATAACCAAAAAATTATGATGTTTCCCACTTACGCTAATAGTACTGACACAAATGAGTTCATCGGAGTCGAAGACATGAAAAGGATTGTTGTACAATGCTAGGCGTAACATTTTCAACATAGCTGTAACGGTACAAAAAGTTAACTTCCTATAAAAATTACCATACAAAACCAGCAAGAACAACTTAATACTAGAATAAGAAACTGAAACAATGATGTTCAACAAAGTTATGACATTCGTGAATCAATGGAATTTCAAAATGTTTTAATGAGAACGAGAAAAAAGGAAACAAAAAAAATGCTAAACCATATTCTCATTAACATCCATTCTTTCTTTGCGGTAAGTAATTTGGTTTTGAAAATACAAATAAATATAAGTAACTGAAAAAACAAATCCCTGTGACGCAGACAGTAGTTGAAAAAACTTGTTGGGGCGCATGTATTTTGGAGTATTAGCAAACGAACATGGGAACTAGTGATTGAAGAGATTAATGTTAAGAGTAAAATGGGCAGAATTGAATTATTTTGCGTCTAAGACTTTCAGATCGACATTCAGGACAATTTTCTAGTTATCGTTTAAATGTATCGACTAGTATACCAAAATTATCAGCTTGAAAGGAATAGAATGTACTACCATTAGACAAATTATAATATTTACTAATAACGCTGATAATACTGGCACAAATGAGTTCACCGGAGTTAGAAACATGAGGATTGTAGTACAATGTTAACCATAAAAATTGAAGCATAGCTGGAACAGTACGAAATGTTAGCTACCGAAAATAGTTTTGTCTTAATGCACCCACGAGAAAGAAATGAATAAAAGAAAAACCAGTTCATTTTTAATAAAGTTCACACGTGAAGTGTTGAAACACTGGTTTTTAAAATATTTAAACATTAACATACTTAATTGATAACAACACAATGGTATCGTAATACCTATGTAAAATGTTGAAACAAAAAACGATTGACAGAGAAGCACAAGAAAATTGAGTTGATATCTCAAACATGGACGATGAACTCAAAAAGATAATATTTAAAAAATAGCCACAGTGAAACAAATCATTTATCTTCGTATTCACAGTTGGTGAAATGTTGCAAGAAAGGAAAGGAAAGGAGAAAACCGGATTAATTAATAATTAATGCGTTAATGATTAAATTTTAAATTAATTAATGATTAAATGTTCAATGAATTGATGATTAAATGTTAAATAAGTTGATGATTGAATGATAAATAAGGCAACGATTGAATGTTAAATGAGTTCATGATTAAATGTTAAATAAGTCAATGACTGAATGTTAAATGAGTTCATGATTAAATGTTAAATAAGTTGATGATTAAATGTTAAATGAGTTGATGATTAAATGTTAAATGAGTTAATGATTAAATGTTTAATGAGTTGATGATTAAATGCTAAATGAGTTGATGATTAAATGTTAAATGAGTTAATGATTAAATGTTAAATGAGTTGATGATTAAATGCTAAATGAGTTGATGATTAAATGTTAAATGAGTTGATGATTAAATGTTAAATGAGTTAAGGATTAAATGATAAATGAGTTAATGATTAAATGCTAAATGAGTTGATGATTAAATGTTAAATGAGATGATTAAATGTTAAATGAGTTAATGATTAAATGCTAAATAATTTGATGATTAAATGTTAAATGAGTTAAAAATTGAATGTTAAATGAGCTAGCAGTTCGATGTTAAATGCGTTGATGAGTTCATTGTCAAAACAATTCACCAGGAAGAAGTTATTCAACTGGAAATATCATGGTTACTCCTTCACACTCGCTGTTTGGGATCTCGTAAAGTCAGCGTAATACACCAATGAATTACAGCAATTTCTAATGTCTCGATTTGGGCAAATTTTTCCAATGGTTCAAGTATTGCCTTTATACATTTTTTCTTGTTTATTTTCTACCATTTTCTTCTCTTTTTTTTTCTTTCTTTTACGTTGTTATTGTCCTTTTCACTTTGTTTTGTTTCCTTTTGTCTCATTATCTATTTTTTTCCTAATTATTTCTTCGTGTACTTTTTCTTATTATTTCAGTGTTAATATTTGTTCATTATTATTTTTCTACTTATACCTTTTTTGTATTTATTTCCTTGGGTGGTTTTCCTCATTATTGTTTTCTTTTCTGATTAAATTTTCTTTTCGACTTTCCTTTTCATCTTTTTTTTAATCCCTTTTGTTTTTTGGTGATCGAACAATTCAGTACGATACACAGAAAAAATGTTTTGTTTAAAAAATATCCAAATGAATACGAAACGAAAATAATACAAAATTTTTTGCACTATATCGGCTGCAAAAATAACGTCTATAGATTTTTGCCTAGCTGAAAATGATTAAATGATTCATTTTGAACAAGTAGTAGTTCCGTGAAGCGTGGACGAACAGTTGGCTTACATGAGGGACAATAGCGCAACCGGCGACTCATTGATGGTGAATTATTTGTCATTCAATAAAAACCGCAGTTTGCGCTCACAGTCAAATTCATTAATTATGCCTTGTAATATAGTTCGACTGTTATACTCTCTCTCCACGGATCAGTCCAAGCATTGAGATCAACATGCGGTCAGGCTTCAATCCCATCCATGCTCGACACCTGCGGTACTTGCGCCACACGTCATGCTCTTCAAATGTGATGGAGAAGACTGGGAGCGGAGGTTAGACAGGAAACCCCTCTTTTAGTCGCAGTTGCTTATCACCAGGATTGTGACATTATGCATCTTGCATGGATGCACATGCAAGTGCGTATTTGCATGGTGCATCAAAATTTGTCAATTTCATATACAATTTCTACAATGCATTTGCATTATCCCAAAATGCATATGCACCATTAATAAATACATAGTGTTCCAACATTTATTTATATACATTGACATATGATATTAATCTGGTTTGACATACAACTCTAGTGTGGTGCAGAAATAACTAAATTAATTTCTACCTTTCATTTTATAAGTATTATAAGTTGTAATAAGAGTGAAATGGAGTTTAATTCCATTGGGTATGCTGAGTTGGTGAGGGCGCTATGATCGTTCTGTGCACTTATGAATGACTGCTGAACTTTGTGCCGGTCGGGATGTAACCGGATGCTCAGTCGTAGTCTGCTGCCGTCCTCTAATGTCTATGCTTACCGTGATGGAGTAAAATTATAATTTGTCTCGTTTTTCAGACGCTTGCGATCATTCACATGAACAGTATACTCTACTTCGTCTGTTGGCCATAATGCCGAAAACTGCCAAGACAACTTCTCAAAGAATCGAGCGATACGTACAGGAATTTAAAGATGTTACTGACATTGATGGTCAATTATTCTGTAGGTATTGCAATATCAAGGTAAAGTCTTAGTTTTGATGAAATTGTTTATATGGTTTTGAAGGTCCCATAAGCGTAATAATTTTGATTGTTGCATATGATAGAGTATGCTAGATATGCTGTATGTTGCATTTGATAGATAATGTTGTGTGCTGCGTAGCAACGCTCGTCCAGCCTGACGAGCCAGGAGTTGAGAGCGAATGATAGCTACTCTTTGCACCAGCCACCCCCGCGAGGGGACACGGCTTTGGTAGCTGGATGGAGATGATAGAGAGAAGGCTGCTGACAGTTTTGGTGATATTCTTATTGTTTATATGTCGCATTTCAACGAAGAAATAAATTGTTAAAGATCAGTCCCACAAAAATCCAACCCTGCTTCGAATTAGATAATCAAAAAGTAAAAGTGCGAATAATGGCGGCCGGTTACTTTGATATCCTTAGTGTTTTGTATTCTCCAAAGGTTTCTTTCATATCAAATGCTTCCAAAAGTAGTGATTGTGGCATATGAAATTAAATCATTGCAATCTGACGTAAGAAGTTCAGTAAATATAAGCAGGTACAATTGGTTAATGGGAAAACGAAAAATTAAGCTTGGATTTGAACATCAACTGTAAAGCGCTATTTTAAGTGAAATGAGGTGTTGACAAATTTTAACATTAGCACGGGTACCCGCACACACACACGGCTGTGCTGAGGCTCCAGTAAACAAAAGAGTGGTCACTTGCGCCTTCGTTTGTCACATTAGGCATGGGCTTCAGATTTGGTTGGACTTGGAAATTTCGTTCGTAAGACTAGAATGACGGTTGAGATGTCCGATGTTCAGATCTGAATGGTGATAGAACATGATGGAACATGCTGAAGCGAAAAAAGAAGTTGCATGTCAAACCAGATTAATATTATATGTCAATGTATTTAAATAAATGTTGGAACATTATGTATCTATTTATGGTGCATATGCACTTTGAGATAATGCATTTGCATTTTAGAAATTGCATTTGCAATTGACAAATTTTGATGCACCATGCAAATACGCGCTTGCATATGCATCCATGCAAGATGCACAATGTCACAATCCTGGTGATAAGCAACTGCAGTAAAAAGAGGGGTTTCCTGTCTAACCTCCGCTCCTCGTCGTCTCCATCACATTTGAAGAGCATGAAGTGTGGCGCAAGTACCGCAGGTGCCGAGCATGGATGTGACTGAAGCCTGACCGCATGTTGATCTCAATGCTAGGACTGGTCCGTGGAGATAGAGTATAACAGTCGAACAATATTACAAGGCATAATTAATGAATTTGATTGAGAGCCCAAACAGCGGTTTTTTTATTGAATGACAAATAATTCACCATTAATGGGTCGCCTGTTGCGCTATTGTCCCTCATGTAAGCCATCTGTTCGTCCGCGCTTCACGGAACTACTATTTGTTCAAAATGAATCATTTAATTACTTTCAGTTGGGCAAAAATCCATAGATGTTATTTTAGCAGCCGATATGGTGCGAAAAATTCTAAACTATTTTCGTTTTGTATTCATTTTGATATTTTTTTCAAACAGAATATTTTTTCTGTATATCGTTCTGAATCGTGGGATCACCAAAAAACAAAAGGGATTAAAAACAAAAGAGGAAAAAGGAAAGTCGAAAAGAAAATTAGATCAAAAAAGAAAATAACAATGAGGAAAACCGCCCAAAGAAATAAATACAAAAAGGTATAAATGGAAAAATAATAATAAAAAGTATCAACACGGGCATAATAAGAAAAAGTACACGAAGAGATTGAGTTTTGGATCTAGTTTTCACGCTTGTCTTCTTCTTTCAAATTTTGAAGGGTAGATTTTTTCATGAAGACGCCCTGTGCGCGGCATAAAGGGCAAATAGAATTGCGCTTAAACCAAGTCTGGGCACACGCCACACACAGAGCGTGGGTGCAGCCGCTGAGCACCTCGTAGTCCTCCTCTGAGTTGAGGGGTGCCGTCATGCACACAGGGCAGGGCATTCAGCCTCCAGTCTGACCCGGTCCAGCATCTCTTCAGGAAGCATTTCGCCCATCAGTTCTTCTACCCGAGTTCCTCCATATGATGCCATAATTTTGCGGGCACTCTTCCTAACAGCGATAGCACCGCTCCTATCGCGATGGGCCGCCATTTGTGCTGTGCGGACCGAAGTCCACAGTTCAGCTGCCGTGTGAGGTCCCCAACCGCCAGCAGCAGCTGTTGGTCAGCGTCGGGATAGAATTGCTCGCGATCGAGGGCGCTCACCGCTGCAACCGTCGCTGATATGATCCATTTCAACGAGGCAGCGTCTACTGTTGAACTGATGGCTCATGTTCTGTTGGGGTTGTTGGTTGAGATGATGAATCTCCAGGCGTGTAGGAGATCATAGATAACTTGAGTTGATGGGTCTTCTATCACATTCTCGATGGCGCGATCGCACTAAAGTACGCAGAAACGTGCGTGCCTGTTCCATTTTGTGAGCTTTCATTTGCGTTAAACTTGGAGTGGGAGGTGAGGCACAAGACCTTCGGGTCTCGATGTTCTTCAATCGATATAGTAGCTTTTACTTCGGAGAATCTACCGCTTTGACTTTTAAAGACACAATGAACTGTCGTGTGTGTGTCGATGCGTCGATGCTTATAGAAAAGACGGAAGGAGAGTTTGACACAGAGTGTGCCGGGGAGAGAAGAGGTGAAACGGAAAAGGGATAGATAGGAAACTGATATAGATGCGCTTTGCGCATTTGATGCTAGTGTTGGAGGTTTTTTTAGTAGTTTGAGGTTGGTAAGAGTTGGCTACCCGTCAGGGCTTTGTAGGAATGGGTGTTCAGTTAGTGAGCATCTTTAATACCTGACGTGGGTAGGAAGGCTTGCCGGAGTGGGTGGGGGGTTGTGGAGTAGTACTCGTTGATGTCGTGTCAATTATATTTTGGTCTCGGTTGGGGTGCGAGTGTTTTCATTTTTGAGCTCTGGAATTGTTTGTGCGGTATTTGTGGGGTGTCTTGCGGGAACGTGAGTTGTGAGTAAAGTTGTGGGTGCGTGTCGCGAATATTTTGCCAGATTCGTTTTGCGTGTTTGTGGAGTATTATGTTGATGGGTTGCAGGTTTGCTCGGCGATGTAGTTCTGCAGAGGTGTAGAAGTCTAGCCACTCTGAATTTGTTATGTATCTCGTGGCTCTATTCAGTACACGCTGAAGTGTTGAGATAGATGATTGTGGGATTGTGTGTAGGGGAATGGCTGGGTAGATGAGAATGGATCTGATTAGGGCGATGTAGAGTTGGCGTTTTACTACTAGATTTAGGTGTTTGAATCTGTAAAGACGTGAGAGATTTTGATGTGCTACTGCTACTCGTTGCCTGGTGTGTGATGCATATCCGGTTGTGCTGATTGTGAGTCCTAAAACTTTGCCTGAGTGAGTGTAAGGGTGTGGGGTGTTGTTGATGTGCACTGTTGGATGTTTGCGGCGGTTCATGGCAATTATTTTGAATTTCTTTGTGTTGGTTTTGATTTTCCATTTTCGTTCTTAGTTGTTGATTTGGGCAATGGCTCGTGACGTCAGTATGGCTGCCATGTTGTATGAGTGGTGTGCGGATACAATTTGTGTGATGTCGTCTGCAAAAGCAATGAAGTCAGTGTTGTGTACTGGTGGGGGAAGATCATGTGTGAAGTAGTTGTACAGCGTTGGGGAGAGGACTGCTCCTTGGGGGACTCCTGACTTGATGGAAAAGGGAGGGCCAGTGTGGTTTGCGATTCGTATATGGCTGCGGTGCGGTTAGTGATGAAGCTATACAAGATTTTTGTGAATAGGGGATGAATTTGTAGCTGTGACAGTTTGAATTTGAGTCCTGTGTGCCAAACTTTCTCGAAGGCCTTGCTTACATCTCCTAGAATGATGTCTGTTTTGTTTCTCTGTGTTTGTTTGATGTGAAGCGACTCGTGTAACGTGGCAACTGCGGTGTGTGTCCCTCTTCCGTGGCGGAATCCGTGTTGACGGCTGTTGTAGATGTTGTTGATGGTTAGATGGTCAGTTAGTCTGTAGGTTAATATCTTGTCGAAGAGCTTAGCGTGGGTGTCGAGTAGGGAGATGGGGCGGTAATTTTGCACCTCGTGTTGGGAGGTGGAGGGCTTCGGTAAAAAGATCATTATTGCGTGTTTTAGTTTGTTTGGGAAGTAACCCGCTGAGAGGGCGTTGTTAAATATGTACAGAAGGTAATGGAGCATGTTTTGCGGTAAGTGTTTAAGGTGGTGAGTGGTTATTTTAGTTGGTCCTGGGGCATTTTGGGAGAACGTCCGGAGTGCGTTATTGAGTTCGTCGATTGTGATGGCTGGGAAGTGGAAATTTTGTAGGCGGGAAGCGTCTCCTTCTCGTGTGGTTCGTTTTAGGGAGCGATGTCTTTCATTTGTTTCTACGGTGCGTACGTGTTCAGCGTCGAAATTATTGTTGGGGTCATCAATACCTGAGTATATGTTTGACCAGTGTAGTCGGAACAAAGGCTCTTTGGATTGTGGTGAGTGATAGTAGATGCCGTCTTTTTTGATATAGGGGGTGCTTTGTTTTTTATTGTTTCCTGACGTACGTTTGATGGAGGACCAGAATTGTTTGGGGTTGTCCATCTTTTTTATGTTTGCAATAGTGTTATTCCATGTCGCAGAGTAAATGCGTTGGTAGGCAGTACTTATCTGTTGTCTGAGGCTGAGTAGTTCTCTGTATAGGTGGGGTGAGTGACCGTGTCGCTGGAGATTGTCGTAGATGTGTTTGTGTCTCATTTGCAGGACGAGTGTAGTATGAGTGGGTTTGATGCCTGGGGTGGTTCTGTGTGTGATAATTGGGATAGATTGATTGGAGGCTTCGTTGATGTGGGATTCATATGTGATTAGGTGATTGTCTATGTCCTCTAGTGTAAGATTTAAGTCTTGCGGTATTGTGTGTTCGGCGAGAAGGTTGCGGTACAGTTCCCAGTTTGCATTGTGGAAGGAGGGTCGTGGGAGGATGGGAATTTGTATGGGGTTGGCTGATATTGGGGCTATGATGGGGATGTGATCGGAGGGTGTTAGTGGACCTGGTTCGAGTGTGATGTTGTGGAATGTTTGCGTGTTTGTTAGTATTGATATCTGGACTGGTGGAAGCGCGGTGAGTGATTATCGTGGGAAAATTAGGGCCGATGTGGAGACATTTGTTCCTGTTTATTAGTGAGTTTATTTGTCTCCCTTTCCTATTTGAGTACGTGTATCCAAGAGTGGGGTGTGTGGCATTCATGTCGGCTAGGAGATACGTCGGGTGTTTTCGGTTAAAAAGCGTGTGCATGTCAATGTAGTTGATTTAATCAATGCGAGGAGGTAGGTAGGTTGTGGCGAGTGTGATTGGGCCTTGTGGTGTTTCTACTGTGATGGCCAACATATCTGTGTTGAAGGTATCGTGCAGCTTGAATGGGAGGCCTTTTCGGATTGCTATTGCTGAGCCAGCGTAATTTTCATTTGCTTTGTTTGTGGTATATGTATAATAGTTCCAAATGTTGATGGGGGTATCGTTATGTATGCATTGCGAGTTTAGTAGAATTATGTGTGGGTTGTATTGACGGTAGATGTTGCATAGTGCGATTTTGTTATTTTGCCAGTGTTGGACGTTGTGTTGGATAACAGTCAGTGTGTTATTCACATTGTGTGTATTCATTATGTAGTCGAGTGTTTGAGTTTCTTGTGGGGGGTGCTATGTTTTGAGCATTTGTCCATCGAGACGAATTGATCGTGTGGGATTGAAGTTATGGGCGTGCCTTCGATGAGGTAGATGTGGTTAACGATGTCTTGCCAGATGTTGTCCGGGTTTCCATATGTAAGACAGCGATTTTGAGGCGAGGAGGGTTGTTGGTCAGTTCCTCTATTATCTGTTCATTGGTGGGCTTGCTTGAAATTGACTGTGTGTTCATGTCGCTGCAGAGGAGTGAAATCTGGATTGTGTCATCATGTGAGAGGGATTCTTCCGAGGAGGGTTTTTTTTTCGTTGTTTGGCTTCATTCTTCTTGGACTGCGTTCTCCAATTTCCGGTCAGGTTGTCGTCGCTGGATTCGTCTTGGGTTGAGTTCTCGTCTGAAGTGTTGTTGTCTAGGTCCATTTCATCATCGTTAGAGTTAGTCCTTTCCTGTTGTGCAGAAGCCTCTATTGTGTTTGCTGGGGGCTGCTTGTTGGGTTCGAGGAAGATGTTGAAAAGTTTTTGTGAGTCGCGGTCGGGGAACTTGGTGTCTATGTCGAAGTTGCTTCTGAGTGATTTTGACAATATTGATCCGAAGTCTTCTTTTTGGGCGAGGTTGGCAATATGAGCTTCTATGATGATTGCGGCTAGTTTTATGTGTACTTGGCTGGTGAGTGTAAGTGCGTGTTCTGTTTTTGTTGTTTGTTGGATGGCCGTTTTTGCAATTTCAATGTATGTGCTCTTCGATTGGTTTGCTTCTTGTTGTTGGAGTTCTTCGTTCTTTTTTCCGAATAGCGTCTTTCCTGTAGCGGCAGGATGCTGCGAGGGTGCGGTGGTTTTCTTCGCAGTTTAGGCATTTCTTGTAGGTGGCATCGCAGTGCTGGCAGGTGTGGTCGTGTGAGGCGCATTCAGAGCAGAGCGGTGTCGTGACAGCGCATTGGTGGGTAGAGTGGTCCTCAAATTTATAGCATCGGAACGGAAGCAGATCCGCAAGTGTGTGTATTTTTCGAGTTCCAATTGTGATGGGGTAATCTCTGTGTTGAACATGAGAAGGCCGTTCTGGATAGCGCGTTGTGTCATGGAAGTGTCGGTGAAGATTACTTTGATCACGTGAGTGTAGTGCTTGATTTTGTTAATTTCAAGGATTTTCGCCCATGGTTGTAGTCGTGTTATTTCTTGCTGAATTTCTTTAGGGGGGAGTTGGCCAATGCTGCTGTCCAATTGTCTTATGAAGATGGTTCTTTTGGTTCGAAGGTATGGGGGGATGATGGGTTTGATGTTTATCTTGCGGAAGTGTTCAGTGGCTTTGTACGAGGTCAGTTTGTCAATGGCGGTTATGTCGTCAGTTACAGCGTAGTATCCAGTTGAGTTGTCAGTGAGACGTTTGAGGGGAGCGTCCAAGTGTTTGAATGTAGTTTCAAAGATTTTTTGTCAGTCTGTAGGTTGTCTAGGATTGGTCTTGCGGAGTTGTATTTTGTAGGTAGTGTTTGATTTTTGGCGGCTTGTGCTGGGTTGGCTGTGAGAGTTTGGTTGATCGTTCGTGGGTGGGTGTTATTATCAGAGGCTGGGTTGGTGCGTGAGGTGTTGTATTGTGTGCTAGTACTTTGAGAGGTTTTGTTTAATCTTGGTTGGATTGGGGTTGGTAGTGGGCTGCGAGTGATCTGGCTCGAGCCGGCTCTCCCTGAGCCTCGTCCTGCATGACACGAGGACATAGTGGTGAAGGTGTTGCTCCTAGGTGCTAGTGTATTTTGTTATCAGGTGTCGGATTATCCGGAAGGTGGCTGGTGCCCTACTTAATTGTACCCTCTCCCCCCTACTCTAATGGGGTTTTCCCAGATGGTCTGGGGCCTTTCGGTACACCAGTCTCTACTACCTTCCGGCTACACTCTGCGAACGATAATTGAATTAGAGTAAAGAAGCGAGAAAAAAACTCACAACTCGGTCCGCGGTCGGAAGACAAGAGCTCGTCAAGCGAGGTAGGGAGTCGTCTGGAGTTGATCAATCTTGGTCGTTGCTGAGAGTTCGATGCTTGTTCGTTAGTTTTCAGGGTGGTAGACTATTCGAACATTTTGAGGTTGGTAGACTATTCGAACATCTGCCTGCTCTGTTTTTCTTTTTTTGCCTGCGAATGCCAATGAACTGCCGGTTGATCCCTCCCTCCTTACATACCTTCCAATTCAGCTGCGGCCGGCAGCATGATCTCGCGTAGACAGGCCCGACGTTGTGGCCAGGCTTCAGACACGCTCGCTCCTTCGCCGACGTTTCAGGCGCTAAACATTCCTGAGCAGCAAAAAGTGGACTCAAAATCCATGTCTGATGGGATGTTTGCCCCAGGGATCTCAGGTGTCTCTTCACATAGTTAACTCATTTTTTATGTTTAGGTTAACAAATATTTGTTCTTCTTTCCTCCAGAAGACAATTCCTTCATGATTTGCCAATTTTAGAATACCTCTGAATAACAAAGCACAGGTAAGTTAGTACACGCCTGAGCAAGTGTCCAAA
>JACJUY010007299.1:18994-37602 GCA_014220935.1 Platorchestia sp. MABIK
TAAAATTTACATGTAGTAGCTTCCACCCCATAATATTTGAGTAAAAAGCACCCGGCATTTCTGCAAACTTACTAGATGTTGTGTGCCAACATTGTATTGGAAATAAGATCAACTTTAGGGCTTCAGTGCTGCGGGATGCAGGGGGTCAATTTTTTACGAAATTTCAGACATGAGAATTTGAGTCAAAATTAAATAACAGTGCGTCTAGTGGGACGAAAACTTCAGGTGGACTTTCGCTCTTGGACTCCATTCAAGAAGATTTTTACCAATTCTTGCATGCTTATCCAATCAAACTTCATGGCTTGTATCAAAGACATCCACTCCGGAATTCACGAAATGTCAGTAAGTAAATTTTTTTTCGCTGTCATAGCTCGCTGCCGAAGATATGTTGAGTAGTGACGCGATAATTACAACGCTTGTGCCCAACACGACGCCTGTAAACGTCAAATATTCTTTTCTGGCTCTGATTTCAAATATTTTATTTATTCTATAGAAATAAAGGAATAATTGAGATGCAGTTTGTTCTCTAAATGTATTCTTGAATCGATTAAAAACTTTTTAACTATCAAAATCAATCAATATTGCTCATTTCAAATCGTATTTTACCCCAAAACAGATAGTGGAACCTATGGTCAACATCGCAGTTTAAAGTGTTAGTTGGAGTAATTGGTTTCGGACGAAAAAAGAACATATAAGTTGAAGTTCAGATTCTACCACGACCTTTTTTCATGACATAAGAAGCGGATGGGCACGTTGTAGCATTGAAATTATATAAACCTTGTAGGCTCAACATAATTTTTAGTAAAATAAATAATTATCGGTACAGGAAGGAAATATCTAGGGAGATATCGGTGGACAGGACGTTAACCTTCCTAGGGTAAATATTGGTAATCCTGTGTGGACTTTTCATTCAGGGTACGAAAAACTTCATCGAGGGCTGAAAACAAATTGTAATGTACAGCGTTGAAATCAAATAGTATGATGTATGAACATGAAGTACATCAAATGTAGAATTGCTTCCTATCCTTTCAGTTTTCCATCTGGTGAAATGAAAGTATTTTAAACTATGGCACGGGTTTTTTGAGACACCACATTAAAAAGAATTCACTACGAAAGTTTTGACTGATGAAATTATATGTGTGATATTTTTGTTATGATTTCAGCACACAGGACGTCACATTTGAAATACAGGATTTGGTCTAATGCAGCTTCACACAATAACCCTTCTGGCTAAATAGAGCAACTCTCCTCACTGCTCAAATTTTTCCTCCCTTGAACGCACAGAGCTTCTAGCGTAGTGTGACTGCGAAAAACGTCAGGTCTACTGAGAACAAGCGATGTTTTCGTGTTTCTGATACTGTCTTCTTCAAGTCATAAAAGTGTACTGCATGACCGTCTGCTTATTTCGTTCCATACTTTTGATTGAAAGTTTCATCAAATACAGCGTAATTTCTTAGTCAAGATTATGTTGTAAGAACTACCTCCCGAACATTTCTGCGGGTTATAAAATAAGTACACTTGAATACCAGGGCATGGAAATGAGGTCTATGCGAGGCGACAACTCCCGTAATTCCAGATTCCACTTCCAAAGAGTGAACCGCTTTTCTTTTATTTTCATGTGAGCGTACCAGCTGTTTGATGCAAAGTACGTCAGCGCTCTTAGGATAAATTTCTACAGGCTTTCAAAAACATTCCATTTTCGGAGGATCTCTCCAAACCCGACGACTCCAATTCATCGGTATGCTTACTATTTATTAAGTTATGTTTTACTCCGTTTCCATGTTTTTCCGTTACGATATTTCCTTAAATGTTTTCCTAGATGCATACAAAACTTTTGCTGAATAAATTGTTGTTAATTCCTGGCTTCGCTTTATGCATAAAGTAGAAAACTCCAATTCAAAACCCTTCACACCAATCATGTTGGTGTAATTGGCCACGAAATCATTTCATACATCGGCAATCCTTTTTGACTTGATTACTGAATAAAGACGAGTAACATACCATATCTAAATACACGTTAATTTTAGATTTGCAAGTTTGTTCCTTGATAAGTAGACACAATAATCATTTATTGTCGCAACTCACCTTGTGATTTCAATGCGAAAATGCTACTGATGCACAAATGCTTTCTTCTTTTCCATGTTTCAGTGGACCGTTCCAATAGCCCATGGGGAGTAAATTTTCACTCTGAAATGTTTTAAAGATGAATATCTGATAAGATTACGGCAAAATGAACATGCTAGCTTCATCTTATTATTCGAGAAAGTTTCTGAATCAAATTATTTCATTTTATTTTTACTACTGCCTAAACATTTTCAAACAAAAATTACCAAGAAACACGGATAGAGCAAAACTATGAGAAAACCCTATTCACTCATTTGAAGTTAAGGTAGCTGATAATCTGAAAATTTGTTCACTAGTTTGAATAAGTACAACTCACCATTCACGGAAGAGATGTACGTATTTCAACTTATTCTTCACTCTTCCCTCCCAGGAACGATCACCCGGCATCCGTCACCCGAGATAGTTCCGACTGCGGTTCAAATCAAGCTTGTTCATTTGAAAATGATGAAACTCGCACGTCTTCAGAAGCCATCGACGAGGCTCTCGGGAAAGAAAATTCTGATCGTCATATGCCCCTGAGGTCTATTTTAAGCTGTCCTTTTTGGGAGAGTAACAAACGCAAAAAAAGCGTGACATTTTCTAATGACTCCCTGGAACACGTCCGGCTTATTCCGGGCGAGGATGGAGAATACATGGACATGGGCAGATTCTTAGACGTTCATCCTGGTCATTCTGGTTTGATTAATGACATTATGGATGGTCGCAAAACAAGCGAGGTCGAGCAGCAAAGATTACTCGCGAGAGAAAAAAGATTGAATCCTCTCCATGATGAATCCATTTATGATTATGTTATTGACACTTTTATTGAGACTGCAACTAAAAAGAAGAAAATAACATCGCATTTACCTCATAGGAAAACTCCCTTTACTCGTAAGAAATAGTTCTCTGGTCTCAGAAGCAGAGAATAGATGAAAAATTAAAGATGTCTTCTTTGTAATTCGTGTGTACTTTGTGACGAACTGCCCTGTTTTGTCTAAACCAAACAAACATCCCTCAAAACTTTCAAATAGAAATCGGTTTTCAATTTCGTTTCATTGTCAAAGCTTCGTAAGGAAATGTTCTTGCTCATCCTTTAACAGGCAACTTTTTTTCTGAAACTGGAGTATTGTGCTATCAGAAGCGCATAGAGAATGTGTTTAACAATACCTCCTTGCCCCCAGTTGAAATTTCATCGTCGTGGGGTTTTTGTTTTTCACGATGTCTGAAAGTATTATGAAATTATCTACTGAAATGGAGCGTTAACTAGGTTAATTTATTGACTGATTTCTCTTTAATTACACCTATGATGGGTTTCATTTGATTCATTCAAATCAAAGCAATGGAAGAACCCGCTGCAATAAGGAATACAAAATTGAAACATTGGAATTCGAAAATCCTGCATACATGCATGAAAAGCTGTCGTAGCTTTCCTTTATCCTACACACTTCAAGATTATATTTCAAGTGATGTTCATGTTTTTCTCCAAGTTTCACGTGTATTTATTCAGAGCCACTGCAGAAGAAGGCCTATTTAAAAGTTCCACTCCATTTCTGTAAAGGATCCGTGGGCTCAAGAGGTTTCAATTTTTGAGCCCACTCCATTTCTGGACATAACAAACTATTTTCGTGCATCACAAATTGTGCCAGGGCGCAATGTTCACGATGAAAGTCGGGAAAAAGAGAAACAAAGTTTGAGTTGTGGAAAAGACATGAACTATCTAAACCTGAAGTGGTTCAATTTTATTGAGTCTGCTACGAACGCCTGCGATATAGACGTGAAAACTTCGCTGTAGGGCTCTAAATTCCACGCTCCAGTCGTGCAGTCAATGTTGAAGGTTAGTCGGACTGATACAGTAGAAATAAACAACTTTCGTCGGGATGAAAACATGAGGCGTTCGTATCATGAAGGTCGAGAACTCTCACACAGCAAAGAAATGCTGGCACATTTCAATAGACGAAAACAGGCAATAAAATGAAAATGAATTTCAAAGCGTTTTGTCCACGAGAAAAATTCGAAAATTGCAGCCAAAAATAATAATGACGCATTAATGGAATTAAAATCTTTCAAAACCACGAATGATGCACAAATTAACTTCGTAATTTTCTTGCATTCGATTAAATTTTTTGATTTATAACCTTTCTTTTCCTACGAAAATCTTTTGTTGCCCAAATAATAGGGCAATAATGCAAGGAAAGCAATTCAAAGGTGGCTACAAACTTTACGCTCTGAATTAGACGCTGCGTCTGGGTTTACTTCTCAGGTTCAAGTGTTCTACCGGATGGAAGTTTTTGTATAGTTCCACAAAAAAAAATGTTTTCTTCAAAGAATGTCCACTTTTCTTTTACCGGCTGAGCAAAGGCATTGGGCCAATATCATCTTATGACTGTTTTTCTGATTTAGGTCTTCATGATAGTGTTGCTAAACACTGTATAGTGTGATGTTAAGTTATCAGGAGATTTTGCTGTTAGTGTTGTGTTTGTAACGACACTACAAGATGCCGTAGTAAAAGGAGCGGTCAAAAGATGTGGAAGGATGTCTTATTTCTGCCCACACTACAAAAACGAGCTACAGAAACATTTCTAAAAACTAAAAGGCTTCTTTAAGCACTGCAGGTAACACTGAAAAAATATACGATTTGTGGGACTAGGGAAAAATTTTCCAGAACTTGTACACCTCAAAATTTTCCAATGACAAGATAAGATTCACACCACGATTTCATCCCACCCCAGCATTACTGGAGAAACGTAATATAAAATCAAGATTGCATTTCGCAAAAATAAATTTGTTGCTCGATGATAGTTCTTTAAATAAATTTTGTGCATAATTAATTAGAGCATGATTGAGCTTGATGGCGGTTATGATGTCATCAATATTTAAAGAAAAAGCGGAACAGCGTACACCCGATAAAACCCCATTCTAACTGTGAAACATGGTGGCCAGAGCATTATTTCATAGATTGGGGGCTTTCCGTTCTATGGTACAGTTCAATTGAATATAATTTAAGAATCCCAAAGATCGAGCTTAATATAATCAGAGTGTAGTTGATTTGAAGAAATCTATCGTAAAAATAAATCCTGGAAAATTATAGCCGTTTCTACACAACGTTCACCCGATAGCATGGCACCAAGGGAACCCGTGAATGGTTCCAAAGATTAAACACCTAGGTACTGACATGGCATAGTCAGTCACTAAATTTGAATCCTTCACAATGAGAAAATTCGTAGATAAAACCCAGATGTCATATCCATGAACCTCTCTGATTTGGTGCTTGAAAAAATGAATAAACAGAGATGCACCTCAAATCTTGTCAGACATACTTCAAGCTTGGGGGGACCGCGTACGAGCTCAAATGGAAATTAGGGTGTTACGACAAAACGTCAAACGGAAATTTTTCAGGTATCCAATTACCTATTTTACTACACACTCGGTCCAATTGCATTAATTTTCTACGTGAGCCGCAAATATTCCATTTTTGCATCCCGCTTACGTTTATCGATGCTAAATTAATACTTGTGTAGCTTTCATTGCTTTCTCTCGCAAAGATAAATAGAAATAAAAGATATTTTCTATGTCGAAAAACATCTTGTCTATGGCTCTATTTAACAATAAAAGCTGTGCTACATTTTTTGTCTATTTCTCCTGCTAATACTGAAAACTTTTTAATAGTTCTATATACTTTTCATCATGTGTTAGGCCAAATGTTTGGTGCATTTTTAGTTTCATTTATAATTTAAAAATTACGACGTCAAACGGAATTCATTTTCTTTCACAGGTTCAGTGAATGTAATTTTGTCCATACCTAAAGTCGTGAAACAGGGAAGAACTTCAAGTAATTTCCAAATGAATTATGTGGCTTGAAATTGGTATTAGTTTCATTTCGTAGTTTGATTTAGAATCTTCACATATTTGCCACTCCCGTACCTTTACAACTGTGGGAGAAGTAGAATTTAAAACGTCAACAAGTCCAAGTTTTCATGAGAGCCTGACAAACTCGTCTCCTGGCAGAGTAATGAGGTACGGGAAGTGACTGGCCTTACACAAGCTGTAGCAGACGAACGAACTCACAAAGCAGTGAAACATATCGTTATATTCAGAAAAATGTTTTGATAAAATTGAAAATTTTTGGATTTTGAGGTAAACCGGTTCCCCCCTAATTGGCTGGCTTTTTGTAAGCAGGAGCAGACGAACGAACACACGGACAGGGAAGTGAAACACATCGTTTGATTCGTAAAAAAATTCTGCATAACATGAGCTAAAAAAGGAAAATCGATCATTTATTACTTTGATCTAGACTGTCCCCTTAAGTTTGGTCTTGAGTTTTTTCTAAAATACACTGTTATCATTTATCCCTTATCAACTATTGTTTCAAATTAAGCATCGAATTTAGAGCGAACCAATTCATTGATCAGTCTAGAGTGCAACTGGGTAAGTGGATTAGATTAAACGTAATTGTACACCTTAAAACAGCATTGATGAAAGGATGCTCTAGAAGTCGCTGAACTTATTTGGGCCCTTAAGTAGCCATACTCGAATGTGACCATTGTGATAAACGTAAGGAACAATATACTGATGTATCACTTGTCGCAAACGAAATGTTTAAACTGAACAAGGATTCAGATGGCATTGCATTTAAACACTTAGGTGTTCGTAAGTTGTCTTCACCTTTGAAAAGATCAGAATTGAAAGTGCTACCAATTACATATATGAAGTTTAGGCATCGTCATGATAAAAATTATTGATTAACTCTATCATATAATTGAATTCATTCAAGAAGGACAAATGACAGACTGTAGGGGGTCTGTAAAACGTTGCTAAAACAACACTATTGCTGTTTTTCAAAAATTTAATGAAGCAGGTTTCTACGTAGGTATAATTTTTAGTAGCAATTATCATTTTTTTGGAATGTATATGTTTAGACGTACACGAATTCCTGCCTCCACCACTTTTATTCGGAGCAAAAGATGCCCAGTACATTTTCCCATCTGTGCTATTTTTTGATGTGTGGTCTTGACAACTTTCTGTGAAATTTCGAACGTTAAAATTACTCTTTAATTCAGGAATTTATGTCATCTACTTTTGGATACAGATCCAGAATAATGTGGTTAGCCTTTAGCGTTTGTAAATATTATTTCTTTACTTTATTTGGTGCTTATAGAATTACAATTTCTATAATAATTCAGATTCGAGAATAATGTGATGAAATTATTAACATCGGAGTTGATACCTGGTAACATTATATTCTGAACAGTCATGAAACTATACAAAAAAGGGGAAGATATGGGAAGACTAACTTAACAAATAGAGATATCAGGTTGTCTCTCATGGAATGTAGGATTTCGAGTAATTTTCTTTATTGGATGTATTTGAGCCTGCATGATGATTTGTACGTATATGGGCAATCTTAAGTCACTCATATTCCAGACCAAAATATTATTCCAATCATTTCTCCTAATATTTAGGATATGTTGACAACCTAACAAGATCGAGTCATTTTCGTGTACGAATGCAAGCTGGGCCGCTCGGCCGCCGAAGCCTTACAAAACAGCGAGCGAGCTTTTTGGTGACGATGTTGACATCAGAACTGTTCACGGATGGTTTCAATGATTTCATACAAGGCCCCCACACCTTTAAAGCTACGGTCCTCTTGGAACCTCACGCCTGTCGAGCTATATATGAAATTTTGCCAAATCTTCCCTATTCTTCTCAAACTTCCCCCACCGATCATTCCTAGTGCCAATAGTTCGAGCTTTTTATTAGCGATCGAACATTCATAAATAAAAAAAGGATATTTTAAGCATTTTATTCGTTAAAAAAATGACAATTCCTTTTCAGATTAAATAAATGTTTCTGAAAAACGTTGGGCCGAGGTCATAGAGAAGTAAGGATCATTTGTGGTAGATTAAAATATACACGCAGCAACAATTATTTTTATTTTTATTTCGAAATTTTACGTGAGAAAACCTAAATGTTGCAAAAAAGTTAAATTGAAAAAAGTTACGAAATTTCCATCAAAAAATTAAATTTAATTTTAGGTACAGAAGAGAGAACGACAAACCTTTCCGCAAGAACTTGAGTCTAAGTAAAGTTACATTGTTAGCGGGTGCCGAATTAGGGAAAAGGGAATAGCTCTCTCGATTACCAGAGGACTTCTAAGAAAATGAAGGAAAATGCAGAAGCGTTCATATCTATTTATAACGGGAACACAGATAATCAGAGTAAATTACACAAGGGAACTACGAAATCAAAACCAGTAGTTGAGAAAATAGGACCAATGAAACTACAGTACTTAGGAGAGCTCCAGAAATGGAGAGTTGGCGGGAACAAATGGATTTAGCACATCAGCTGGAAGCAAAAGACAACCAAGGTAAAAAGGAAAAGACATTCTGCTTCCTAAAGGCCAAAATAACACAACCAAAAGCACTAATTAACAAAAATAACAATTGACTGAGAAGGCAAGTTATAAAACGCACTGAAAGATGGAATAATAGCATAAAATATTGGAATATAATGTGCAGTAATTGAAATAAAAATTTGATTGAATTTCACACAAAGACCGATACACACGGATTTTGATAACCAAATAACTAAGCCTCTTCTGAATGCTTCCACTTCAGCGGTAATACATATACAAATTGTACAGAAATTTCCGCTGTTTAGAGTTAAGATAAATTCAGGACGAATGTGTGCTCGAATGTGTGCTCAGAATCTTTCGTGGCATTTTTTGTTTTGAAAGAGTTGCTTAAATTCATTAAATCATAGCGCTATTCTTTCGCTAACACCCGAGGCTCAAAGAGCAGCCCTGGCCACTGCAACTGGCCCCGAAAGAATAAAAATGTTCTGAACTCCAGAGATGCTTCACGCATGAGCATCAGTCTGTCACCAACAAATTACCTCATCGATGCTATTTTACGCCATTCAGCTGGTTTTCGCAGTGTACCACGTTCGTAATTCTCGCCGTGACTTGTGTGAGCATGTGTTCGTCAACGAAGCTGATCAACGTGAAGATGATCTGCTAAAAAAGCAGCAGGCTCGCGGAGGGATGGGGGCAGGACGGCGACGCTTCGGGGGAGCGGTCGTTTCCCGCAAGCGAGGAAGACCTGATACAGAACTACCTTCTCGTCACTACGGAGACTCAAGGACCGGATTACTGTTATGGTGGGTTGCAGTGATTGATAGCGCTATGTCCAGTCAACCTGTTCAGTAATTCTTAACTACTTAACAAAGTAGAAGGTCCGTCACTTTGGCCTAATAAATAAATGAGAAGATCCCGAAGGGTTCTCGCCCACTTAAGCGAACTATGAGCGATGAGTGCTACTTAGCCATCCTATATGCTACTTAGCCATCCTATATGCTACTTAGCCATCCTATATCCTACTTAGCCATCCTATATGCTACTTAGCCATCCTATATGCTACTTAGCCATCCTATATGCTACTTAGCCATCCTAAATGCTACTTAGCCATCCTAAATGGTACTTATCCATCCTAAATGGTACTTAGCCATCCTAAATGCTACTTATCCATCCTATATGCTACTTAGCCATCCTAAATGCTACTTAGCCATCCTATATGCTACTTAGCCATCCTATATCCTACTTAGCCATCCTATATGCTACTTAGCCATCCTATATGCTACTTAGCCATCCTATATGCTACTTAGCCATCCTATATGCTACTTAGCCATCCTATATGCTACTTAGCCATCCTAAATGGTACTTAGCCATCCTAAATGGTACTTAGCCATCCTAAATGTTACTTAGCCATCCTAAATGCTACTTAGCCATCCTAAATGCTACTTAGCCATCCTAAATGCTACTTAGCCATCCTAAATGCTACTTAGCCATCCTAAATGCTAATTAGCCATCCTAAATGCTACTTAGCAATCCTAAATGATACTTAGCCATCCTAAATGCTACTTAGCCATCCTAATTGCTTATTTTTCTAATTGCTATTTCCTAACTGCGAGCTATCTACTTCCGAAGATGTACAAGGGAAAGCTTACTATTTGCTCTTAGTGTACTTTCGTAAAACTTCGTTTTACCTCACCGAACAAACCTAGCCTTAGCATTTGTTCACAGCCCGTGATCTTCCTCCTTATGGACGCCCATGGGCTAATCGTTGAGTCGCGCTGCCGACATCACTCCGTCGCGGTCACCTCTGCGATGCGGGGATATTTGCTGGGGCACTGGCTATTATATTGCTTTTAAACTATCTGTCAAGAATGTACCGACGACTTTCAGTGTACGTCCAGAGTGTTCAGCATTTCTTTTCTGGCCCCCATGGAAGTTTTTTTCAAGACAAATTGATTACTGAAAAAAAGAAAAAGATAGTTCACCCACTGAACAACTATGAATAGAGTTTATTCGCAGTTAAAGTTTAGTAAAGTTTATTAACTAACCAAGCAAGTCATGCACACAAGAACAGAATCCTAACTACTGTACAAACGGAACTTGGCTGAGCACATATATATGTACATAATCCACTCACCTAAGCCACTGTTCCTACATACCGAAATTTCTTCAGTTTTGTTGGACAATTTACTTTTAGTTGGACAGTTAATGATTAGTGGAATTACTGGAAAAAATCAAGATTAGGGCTAAATACACGTTCAACGAGGCAGATGTCCTAGCGCCACATTCTCACATGTAATACCACTGAATGACACATCACGAGCAATGTATTCGCAGATAGGCTGAGGTGAAACCTACATTACAGGGCACACGGTAACAACGTGAGCAGTAACTTGTAGACTTGCGCTTCATGAGTGAAGACATTCTTAATTTGAATACTTAGGTGCAACGTGAGGTAGAAACCCAACTAAAGAGAAGGATGTAACAAAGGTTATACAGGTTCAAGATAATTACATATTAAAACAAGAAAGACATAGAAGCACAAATGGTGCAACATTCAAAATACGTGAAAGTTTTTGTGAAAAAATTATGTGAAACAGGATTTTATTTGGGTTTGGGAATTGCAAATTAATAATTAATAATTCCGTTTGAGGCCCTTGTCACTTATTGCTGGAAACTTTTCCTCAGACTAATTCACAGGTTGATTGCTATAATTCTTGCTTTTTGCTCTGATTGTTCGGTAAAGGCAACGCTAATGCCTTCCATGGAGAGTGCGAATGTTTCCAATCTTGTCAGCGAAAAATTTTTTACTAACTTCCGGAAAAATGAACCAGGTTGGCTCGAGAGGAGATAAGCAATTCTCCGGTATGAAACGTCCGTTTCCTCGCATAACGTGCAATGATCATCAAATGATCTTATTGTACTGCTTTAGTTCGGAAACAATACGACTTTTACTCCGCGTTTCCAATTTGTATTCTTCTTTTTAAATCGTTTTGCTGAAGGGATGTTAGTCATTTAAACTGATGTCAGTTCGGTTGTGTTTGAATAATGATCGTAGACGTACAGTTTTCGTATGCGGACGAACGCGATTATGAAAGTTGTTCAGTGTGCGCTAAAGAAGAAAATGAAGGTAGTAGCAACATTGTAATGAGTTTGTCAAAGAGACTCGACTGCAATGATGATTATGAGGGGTAATGTTTAGAGGCATTGAAAAGGGATTCTAGATTGGAAATGAGAAAATGTAAAGAAGTGTACTTCTATAGATTCCTGGATTTGGATGGTGGAATTCAAGGTGGAGGGGTTTCAAGAAACAAAGTCCGCCTAACGCGAGAAGGTGAGACAAAGCTTTCAAATAGGTTTATCTAATGGATTAATACCACGGGATATATGGGAAATGAAAGAGAAATGGCATTAGGTTGATGTGGGGGAGACTCAGATGCAAGATAGGGTGTGCTTGGTGAGAAATTAAAATAGAAAGCAAATGATATATCTGGGAACGACGCTTGAAGTGATTGAAAAAAAATTGGTAGAGTTGGTTTAACTGTAAAGAATATTTAAAATAAGACATTGGTAGAAATCTGTGTCGAGAGAGGACCTGAGCATAAGGATGTTATGGTAATGAAGTGTCAGTGCAAGCAAAGGAATGTGAGAAAGAAGAGAGTAGAGCAGAAATATTGAAGGTTCCCAGTAATTACAATTGGTCACATGACTGAATATTGTGCTATACTCCGTAAAAATGTGAATGCAAATGGGCAGAAATTGATCGACTCTTGTTATGACAATGAATTTGAGAAACTGGATAATGAATTGAGAAATACTACAGAGAATGACTCGCGTAAGTGAGAGAGTAAGAACTGCAAGTTGGCAATTGACTATGAGTAAGTGAATTATGAAGCATCCATTATATGAGCCTAAAGATGATGATGAGTTTGACATTGGAAATGATCATCGTATGCTTTTTATTAAATATCAGGAGAATGCGAAGAAGATGACTATGAAATGATCAGTGTGAAAGCGGCAAGCTGAGGAGAATTTAACAATGATTGATGGAAGAGGAGTGGAAATGAAAATGATTTGAACAATGAAATAGCCAGTACCGTGGGCGATGTTGCAGAGCAGAAGACTGAGTAAGTGAAATGCAAAGGAAATGCAGACAGAGCAAAATTGTATATAGCGCACATCAGATAGAAGCGAATAAAAAACACATTGAAAATGGTCACTCGGAATGGCCAAACCTAATGAGAAATGGAGGATTGCTGAAAATGAATGGCGATGCGTATGATAAGAAAACAAGAATGAACAAAATAGTAAAGAAATTGATGTATGAAGCCAGAGTGAGAGATGAAAGTTACAAATGGAAAATCTTGGAAAAATTTATTCAGACGGACTGCAAAGTTGGTAAATGTCCGTACAACGTCATAATAATAGAGGCAGTGACGTTCAAATTTGTAGTTCATGAATGTAAAAGGAGTAATAAAATGTGAATAGTACAAAAAGTCGAGAATAATGAGGAGGATATTGGTGGAATGAATCATGAAGAAACGAAATAGAGCCTAGATGAAATATATTTTCTGGTCAGAAAGAACGAAAATTCGAATTTAGAAGTAACATTATTTCACTGAAGTTCACTATAAGGGAAGGACACGCGATCTGAAAGAATAACGCATGGTACGGAAAATCTTTTCAAATCACGCTTGTACACAAATAAGTAACTGTAACCTCGAGGTTTCATCAAAAACAAGCTTTTACAGCTGGTTTTTGCTTCTAGAGCTTTTCCATAATCCAAACTGTTAATAGCTTTAGAGCTGCTCTCTGGTGGCTGGTTCGAAAAGTTTCCTTCCGAACGTTAAGGGTTGTGAATTTTCAACTCACTAATGTATGTATTCCAGTAGTTAAATAAAGAGTGATTTGTCAGCCCTGAGTCACCGAGCGTAGGCGCAAAAGGAGCCCCGTGGCTCTTGCTGTACTACGAGAACCCCCAGCTATCAAGGGCTGCCTCCGCTCGCTCGGTTCTGTTCTGCAGAGACCACATACGCGATTTTCGGAGTCCATATAAAAAAAGGTTTGAGTAGGCATCATGGGTCGGTGCATACTGGTTTCAGAGCGCCTATCAATTACGAGATAAAAGATCTACCATTCCCAATATTGAAGATGATAGATGAATAGCTAATTACAAAATTTTCAGGTTTCTGAATCTAAGCTCCAAAAAAAAGATGAGCTTACATGTGAGGAGAGTGAAGAATTTTGAAAAAAAATCCTGAGATGCAAAATTGAAACTCTTGATCAATTTCAATTTGAGTGCAACAAGTATGGCTAGGCATGGGTGTTATACGCTGAAGTGTGTTTAATGGGATCACATGAAGTGGACGAATCCCAGATGGATGAAACAGATGCAGTGTGATATTGTTGCAGAATGGTGGGCATAGGAGTACGAAAGAATTTACAAATTATAGAATTATTGCTTTGGCTGACTCAGAGAGTAGAATTTTCTGTGGCATATTTGATGGAAGGCTGAAATGTGTAATGGAAGAACATGGAATGAAGGATGTAGAACAAAATAATTCTTCACCATCAACAGTAGAGAGATAAACGGGGTGAAGACGATCTGTATGTTGAAGTGAATCAAATGAAATAACGAAAATGGAACGGTGTGTTCGTATTTCTCGGATGACTTAAGGAAGACGGATTTAGTTTTTTCGACACGCTGAGGAAAATCGGTTATGATGAGCAGATTGTGAATAATTTGGAAAGTTTACTGTATGTTAGAAAACTAGGGAAATAAGCTAAAGTTGGGCAATTTTGAAACTAGGCAGGCAAGGAATGTTTGGGAGATGAAACAGGGTTGCATTCTATCTACTGGGAAGTATGATTTGTACGCAGATGAATGGCCATCCGCTCTTGAGTGAGAGGTTAGCTATTGAGAGTTGATGAGAACACTAGAAAAGTTATTTAAAGCCTCCCTGACCACTACAAGCTCAAAAAACGTTCCCAATCGGACTCCCATGCGCACAGAATCAGCAGGTTAGGAAATAAATTCGGGAAACAAGATTAAAGTTGAAAAAGAAAGTCACAGGTATTAGGGAAAAAAGCTGTGGAGCGGAAAAAGATGGCTGGTGAGAAATTAAAACTCGTTCTATTTCAGTAAAAGGAAAGACTACCTAACGTAAACTCGGCACCTCACATCTTCTCCTTGGGAGAGATAATTCCTATAGATACAATAGTTGTATCCCGCTGATGAGTGAGAGTTGGTGAGAATAGGCACAGTTGCGTGTTTTATACTTCGCGTCTCTCGATACACCTGATCCGTACCTAGCTGGTGACTTCAGCCATATATATATAAACATATTTTTACAAAAAAACCACCGTACTAAATTATTTTCATTTCATCTTCTTCGATTTAGGTGATGTGAATCTCTACCATTTGAACGTCTTCTCCATGACCTTTCTGATTTCCTTCTTGAGGGTTGTCGCGTTGTAAGGCGTTGCACTTGCAGAGCCCTACAATAATCAATTTTAACCAAAAATAATGATCTAACTAGTAAAGGGTTCAGGTCAGGCGAGTTGAAAGGCTAAAAGTCTTTCTCCCGATAACGCACCCCGGGTCTCAATTGAGCTATCAACGATTTTGCTCGCCGTGTGAGCAGAAGCCGAGTTCTTTTGGAACATACACTACTTATTTGAAGCATTGTTCTTCAACCATGGAATGATTTCTGTTAGCAAGACGTCACAGTAGCATTTGACATTCACTTTTTCATTGTCGGCGAAGAAGTGGGTAAAGACGTCACCATCATTTGAAACCATGTAAAGGGTCACAACGCTTGTTGGTTTCTTTGCGGTCTCATGGGTTGAACGTCATTGCTCGAAGAGGCAATCCAGCGATCGTTACGTACAGTATGTTCTAAACCTTATCACTTGAATGAATTTTCTCATTAGAAAGAAACTCGATGGTGAATCCGTTGGTCCTCAACGAGTTCAGCACTCTCTTGCACCTCCGTCAATAAGTGTTGTGATGCTGTGAGCCTCTTCATAGCCAATGTCGATTATGGCTCGGTTTGATTTCCCCTGACGTTTCTTTCGAGGCCAGCTAGAGAGCGAGGTTTGTGAATTTTTTTTTTGCGAGAGGATGACTATGCAGTATGCACTCTTGCCCAGATTCATCATGACGCTTACAATGACTTAGCATAAATGTAGCTCTTGAGTGTGGCCAAATTTTTGAGTGATGAAATTTGCCATTGTTTTTAAATTTGTACTAATTTACCTAAAAGAGCTTGTCAGAATATGGTTATACAGTCAGTATGAAACAAGCACATTTGTCGAACGTATTTCGTCACTGTAATCGTGTGAGACTTTTCTGCACCAACATCAGGAGAATACTGAAGTCTAAAATTATCAAGTCGGGTAAGCTTTGCGCCTCCCAAAAATTCTTAACTTAAAACTAAATATTAAGCAAACATAATTAACTAGCCCTATTGTTAACCTTCAACTGGTCAAAAATATTACTCGAGAAAGTTCATGAAATACGTACGAAAAATGCGCCCATTTATAACCAATACCAATAAATAAGTTCACACTACCGCTATACTGTAGATACTCAGTAATTACGTATGATCAAAATTGTCACGAATAATCACGAACTCGCATACGCAGTTACACTGACACCTCGAATGAAGTACGTATTAAATTAACGCGCGTCGAGGTGACCAAGCCATGTGCCTAGCTAAGTTAAAAGTCAGCTAGCGTGCTGAGACCAGCAGCAACCACGATGAAAACGAGCTCAAACTAAGGGTCGAACTGCTTTGTTCGTTATTGCAAAGCAGCCGCTACGATCATATCCATCCTTGATATATCCTCCTACCGAATATTCAACAATTAGGGACCTTCTCCCTTCAATAACCATATTTCATTTCGATCAAGACTTAAAATCTTCAGGTTTCGTAGTTGGTTGGACATCCCTGGATCGATAGATCTATCATCGGCTCACACACTCGTATATTCACGGCTCTATTTCAGACAAAAAGTGCAGAAATTATTTAAATTATTTATCGCCCTTCTACTTTCAGAGAAAAAATTTTCAGGACAAAACAATTTTCCTCATTTTTATTCTATTTGCGCCTTTCAAGTTTTGGTGAAGATTTCTACGTTCACCAGTTGTTTTATTATTTTGTGTTTGGTAGAAACCGTCGAGTGTGAGAAAGTTTCCTTTGATGCAGTCTCTTTCAAAAACATTTTTGATACAACGAATTGGATTCGAAGTTTAATTTGTCAACTAGCCTAATTTTTACTCCATTTATTTTTAAGAATCGCAATTTCAAAGAAAGCACGCACGCCTTGGAAAATCCTTAAACCTTGGCAAATTTTCTAAACAAGCGTGTTAATGTTTTTTCGTTCGTTTACTTTGTGATTTGTTACTAATTTAGGAAACTGACAAACGACGCTAATGATCGACTTAAATCAAAAACCTTTAACGAATATCAACGTCAAAATGTATTAGAAAAATATTCATTAGTTATGTAAGCTCGCCTTCACAAGGAAGCTCTCTGAAGATAGTTATTTTCGTTCTGCCTACATTTATTCTTTGTCATACACTCACACGCATGCATGAAGTCAATTTTGTTAGTGAAGCGCAAGTAAACTGTTTGATAAGGCGAGTAAAAAACACGACTGACGACAAAATTACTGTTACAGTGTCATCATATTCCGATACGGGGCCAAATTACTAGAGTGCAATCTTGCTGCTTACGTCTCTCACGCCTTTGATAAAGTTTAAGTTGAGGATTTGCAATGCACTTGCAATTCCCTTCAAAAATTAGATTATATACTCATTTGGCACGCGACTACCCACAAACGTGAGAGTCTTGGATGCGTAATCCGTTGAATAAGATGAAAAATTTGGTGTGTGTTTTATATACTGCATGTTTCACGAAAATTATAACTAAAGGAGAAATATTTTTCTTCAGAAATCCAAGTTTTAGTTCGATTATTTATTGCAAATAAGTTATTGTCGTGGGCATCAGACTTCTTCCATGTTTCACACGACGCACAAACTGCTGTGCATAACTGAGCACTGTTAAAGTTTAGGCGTAACTAAGCTAATTCTAAACACCTTGATGCATCGCTCAATTGGCGATTTCAATAATATTAATACGTCGAAAGAAATTCAAACTACTGCATATTATGTTACCTATATTTTAAAAGGACTAAAAAAGGTTAGGTTCAAACCATGGTGGTTCAGACTCTTCTCCGGACTTCTTCTCTGCTAGAGGAAAGAAAAAGTCCGGACAGTCATATCATTGATGTAAAATTCATTTATGACGGTTATTAAAGAACAGTAGGGAAAATAAAAAACTAAGCGGCCCAAGAAAGGTATGAAATCTTGCTGGTGTTGGTGGTTCTTATAAATCGAAATAAAATACTAAATCAGCGTCCATTCTTCTCAAAACATTTTTGCTGCATTAAAAGTTAAATGTTTGTATTTTTGTGAGATTTGATGAATTTGATTTTGGGGATTTCCGTTCATTCATTGAGCATTTTTTTTATTAATTAACGTGAAAAACTTAGTTCCAGGATTCTTTACTAAGGATCGATGTAGAAAATAAAAAAATTTATCCCTAATAATTCGCAGACAGCCAGAATTTTGATTGCGTTACCGCAGTTTCATTGCGTTAATTTTCTCTCTTCAAACAAGAAAGAAAGTTTTTATGACATACTAACCTATTTTAAAATTTTATGTCAAAGTGAACCATGGATAAATAAATTCATTGGCAAATCAGTAATAGAGATGCACAATAAATCTTGCTACGCAAAATTATGGTCGATATTGAGTTTTATGCGCTCACGTAATTTATAAAGTTGGTTCCCAATAATCAGTATAGGAGTACATTTAAAACGTTTTACATGAATTACATCTTGATCGCTGATGCGTCATTTATGAGAAATGATATGAATAACGTTCAGGTAAGAATAACATTTTATAGGCGGCTGCGTCGCACCTGCATTGTTGGAACACGCGCAGTATTTTGGCGGAAACCTTCAGTATCGGTATAGCTAAGTTAAGTTAAGTCTGCCAGACATTAATTTTCAGCAATCTTTTTATTCTTTTACTTAAAAACGCCGACTGAAATTGGACCCCAGCTCAATATATATGGGGGCAGGAAAG
>JACJUY010007300.1:9375-23867 GCA_014220935.1 Platorchestia sp. MABIK
CGACAGCAATCGGGCTAGCTGGACTTTCTGCTCCTGATGCGGCATCATGTTGCCGAGCGGTCAGAGAGCTCTGGGCAACTCGTCGATGCGGCATGGAGCACGCGAAGTTGCCAGGTGTGTCACGGGCTTAAGACTCACTCCCCAGACAGAGGAAGATTTGGGAATGACAGTGGTGTACAGAACTCATCGCTAAACAAGGCGCTTGGTACCGTATGATTTTATGGGCCTCATGTGGCCTAGTCTAACGCTTACTGACATGTCAAGTACTTCTTTAACAGCTCATTCCTATGAGCAAAGCAAACCGAATAGCGTAAGAATTTATTCAAATGAAAAATGGTGATCCGACATGGTTGTTGACGACACAACCATATTCATATCCGTTTATGGTTGAAGCTGAATTTTTCTGGAATAGATCATAGAACAGTGGAAATTTGTAATATGTCGTGTTCAGAAAGTGTGAACAAGACCGATACTTCAAGAAACACACATGTTTTATAATATAAAACCCAATTGAAGTATTTTCGGTTAAATGCGATTCCAGCACGTCGGAACTCTGGCCCATTTTTTACAGTAATGCTCTCCGAAATACGAATGATGCCTTTCCGAATAGGTGGATAGTGTTTAGTGGACCAACGGCATAGACTCTAAATTCTCAAGGTATGAGTCTTTTAAAGTTATTTCTTAGGAGCCACATGATATCATTGAGGTACAAAACACAAGTGGAGTCTAAAATGAATTTTGTGGCCAGGAGAACGACCGCGGCAGGTAAAAACAAGAAGAAATGCCAGACCTGAATTGATGTACGGAACAAATATTACGAACAGCTTTTGAGAAGTTTCATGACAACATGTCTTTTTCTTTGATAATCGTTTTATTTTCCGTTATGACATCTCTCTGAAGCATAAATATAATTGAAGCAGAAATGAACCTCGGTGCTTAATTAAAGCAACGAGGTTAAACTTTATACTCCAGTGTCTTGGAAACTAAGGAGTTAGGAAATACCACGTAATTGTGGAAAAGTGTTTATTCTACTTTTTCCTGACTGCAGTCAGAGTTCATACCTCTCGTTTATTTGCACCCTGAAAACTCAAATTACGTTGGGTGAAAAAGAAAACTATACTACACTTTGTGTGTTGTACATTTTGTGTCGCAAAATATGCAGGAAAAAGTATAAAAATTTAAAAAATACAAACTGTTTCATTGTTTAGAGAAAGTTCTAGTAACTGTTGTTCAATATTCTGCGCGTGTTCCACAGTGGTAAGATTTTTAGCCAATTTACGTCGTCGTGGCACCATTTAAGCACAAATCTGGGAGCCTTGCAATGTTGCCAGATGTTGGCGCGTAAATTATATCAGAAAAAGTTTGAGTTGGAAATTTTGGCTACAAAACCCTCCACATGGTGTAGCAAAGTCGATGATCGAGCTTTCGTTGTATATAACGGTTCCCCACCTTTAACAAACACTCAGTAATTATTTCACAACAGGTGTTTAGTGTTACAACAAGATACGCCATTTACTTCTATGGATGAAATCTCACGTGTGCAAAAAACATCAAAACCCTGGCAATGATAATACAAGTTTCATCATGTCTCGGCGATTCGGCATTTTTCACACGGAGTGCCATTACCATTTTCTTCCTGTCCTTACAACGGTCGAAATTTTATTGCTGTGTGTTAAGTTTGTCTTTGTTTATGTTTTTTTAGCTTATAAAAATTAGTTCAAAACACCGTTCTTGAAGTCATAGGACTGAAAGTCACAGGACTTTTTCTTTGAATTGTAAATCGAGAACCTAACCGAGATAATGCGAATTAATTAAAGACTCCTATCTGCAGCAGACACAGCGCGCCCTCGTCGCTAGAACAAGACGCGCACAACGCTCAGCGGAGGCAGGGCAACGCAGGTGCATCGGTCAGCTTAGGAATACTGACAAAAAGGAAGTCAACTTATCAAAACTTCCATAACGCTATAGGTCAATGTCATATGTAAAACAAATTCCCTTTAAGAAATTACATCCCAAGTGATATACTAGTCACATCTTCCAGGTTAAATAGATTGTAGTGGCTTAGTTACTCCTCAACGACTACTATGTATGTTAATCATTTCTAGTTTGGCTATTCCTAAAATTTCATCTAGTCATTCAAGTGTTCAGTAATTGTAAGATGCACCAATGTAAGTTATGTCGTATAATAGTTTCATATATAAATATAACAGTTCCATTTAATAGTTCTACTTGTTGTTTTACCCATATACGCTGAAGCAGAAGCTAATGTGATACCGCTACCATAAGCCCGTGACACACCTTGCAACTTCGCGTGCTTCATGCCGCATTGACGAGTTACCCAGTCTGACCGCTCGGCAGCATGATGCCGCATCAGGAACAGAAAGTCAGGCAAGCCCGATTGCTGTCACAGGACGACAGCGCACTCGGTAGAGTCATAGGGCTCCCACTCATGGGTTTTTCCACCCAGATCTTGTTTTTTTTCGATCCTGCCTGGGTTTCTAGGTTTAATTTTTGAAACACCGCTAAATCTGGGTTTTTTGAAATCAGAAAGTAAATTCATCAATTCCTCGCGTAAATTGAATAATGAAATACAGAATTTCTAGGTCTAAGCCATGTGAAAATGCATATTAGATACAAAACTACGCGTTACGGATGGGGCAGAAGGTATTTAATCTGTTTCTCGCCCTTAAAAACGCGTAACGAAAGAGTATCTTACGACTTGCAAGCCCGACCAAGCCTGGGATGGAGCAGTTTGTGGTGAGCTTGTGTAAGTTGTGTTGCTTCGATTTGCTTGGCTTGTTGCAGTGAGGTGACGTGCATTTTGATCGTAAAACTGGTTGTGCATTCTCATAAAGTGAATAGCTAAAATTTATTGTACATATTTAATTTTCATAGTTTAGCTGCACTAGTATTCAAATTGGCTAGCCCTCCGAAATCGATGTCTAAAAAGTGGCATACGCAATTTTCCAAAGAAGAATGGGTATGGAAAGAGTGGAAAACCTGTCACGGTTGGAAACCTAAACCGAAATTGGTAAGAGATGTCATCAACGGAGTATATCACCAGCGTAATGAAAAGCGCCATGCACACAGAAAAGTCGTCTTAATGTCGATATTTGCGCTGCAGAAAAGAATTAAGAGGAGGAACAGGATTAAAATCAGCATCTACATCATTGTTTTCACTCATGCATGTTAACTTTTCACTTTTTCTTATTAAAATAACAGTTCTAGTTTTTTTGAACGAATCTGTTTTTTTTTCATGTTCAATCTAGGTTTATCTGAAAATTTAGAGTGGGAGCCCTGCAGAGTCAGTGTGAAACAAACAGGCATTGCGTACGGTTGTAATTTCGGTGACGCGCTCCGCGATGACTGACGGGTTTAATTCTCGAAGTCTGCCTGATTCTCGGCATGCAGCTCCGAAAAAATTTGAGAGTAGCTCCCGCGTAAGTAGGCAATTAACTGTAGATCACCAGCCCTAAACGCCTTACAGGGCGTCTACCACACCGCACACGATCTTCAAGCTAAACGGAATCATACGGCGCAGGTAGCATTTGAGAGTCTTACAAGAAAATTGAGAAAGATTAGTCAATGAGAGTGCTTCCAAAATAGATGGGTAATTAATTATGTAACTTTAAGCAATCTTTGCCGAATTTAAAGCGGTCTACAGCTAAAAGCACATCGAAGACTTCTATTGTAATGGATGGTTAGTAGGCCATAAGGAAGCTCGTAGAATAAGGTATTTAATTAAGCGCTTGTCTTCACGACTAGCAAGGATATAAGTTGGGAGAGCACTTAACAAGAATTCAAAACCAAAAATAAACGTGAAAAGAAGACACACCACGCACACAAAAATGAAAATAGAAACATGAAGTAGCGACACAGCGAGACTGTCGGAAGATGAGAACACCTCCGGTACACTACGCTGCAACACCGAAGTTACCGATCTCGGCCGGCAGCACTTCTCGGCCTTCAACGAGAGTATATCTAAATTAGACGTAACCACAAAGAGCTAATGCACCCGCCATCTGTGCCCCACCAACCCGCGACAAGCTATAGGCTAACACAACTCCACAGCCTCTGGTACCTGTCCTTTTCAGCTGTGCGGAAGTTAAATATGAACTAATACCTTACTTAATGTCAACCTTCAATGCTCCCGGAAACACGTGACAAATTTTCCACTGCTGAAATCAGATCAATTCTAGGGCTAATTCCAATGATTTGAAGTTCATTGTTTTAAAAATATGGTCATTATTTAAACAACATTCTTTTATAGACGAATTCGATGGCTTGGTCAGGCTATTGACAGTGCATAAGTAGACTCCCCTGCGTCCTTGTGTTGAGTACGCTCGTACGCCTTGAGAACTGGTAATAGACCGACCAAGCCATCCAACTCGTCAAACAAAGAACACTGTTTGAATAAAGACCATGTTTTTAAGAGGACAAATTTCAAAATCTTGGATTCAGATGTATATATGCCTGATCTCCGAATTTTAGAGTCGATGTACATTCGAGAGGGTCGTCCGTTAATAAATGATTGCCACTCGACGGTGAAACTTTCCATGGTGTATTAATAATATTTCATTGTATTTGTTTTTTGTTATCTTCCTAATGTCAATTTTTTATTTTTGGTCTAAACGGAAATAAAAGTTAGTCTTTAAATTCTTAAAACCTATATTTACTGTTTTCCAAAGCAAAATGATGGATTGTTTTACTTTGAAACGCTTGTTTTTATCATGATTTCTTATATACGTTGAGTTCCCTTTCTATCCTGCAAGTGAGATTTCCTTGAAGTCGGACTATTTCAACTATTAGGTGCAACTCATATTAATACAAACAATTTTTACAGTGTCACCAGTAGGATATCTTAAATGGAATGATTTGAAAAGACAGGTTATATTTTAGAAGTCGTTTCAATTACGGGATAATTGCCCGATGTTTACGATTTAACATTAGGGTCATAAAATGTTGAAATAAACAACCTAAATTAATTAATTCCTCATTTCAGCAAATTAACTAAATGAATTGTAGTGTACTCTATGAATCCCTGGAACAATATTTAAACTTAAGATTAAAGTTTGATAAGATTCACAGAGTATTAGAATTTGGCAGAACCCCATGAATGAAGTCATACACTGACTTTAATAACAAAAGGCCACAAGCTAAATTTCTATTACAAAAACATTTCTGCAAATCAATGAACTATTCAGTACTTAGAAAAACAAAAATATTGAGACAGTTAGTAATTTAACTTAATTTTAAAAGTTTTAAAACACTCTCAAAAAATTTGATACCTTTTCAAATGCAAAAAAAAAATGCAAAACAAGTTTATGAGGGATATCTTTCAGTGAAATCAGTTGAACCAGTCAAAACCTTCAGAAAATATCCTATTCAATTCAATATCGTTAGTTTTTAATATTCTAGTTTAAATATTCCTGTCAAACAAGTGAACGACATTACATTGAATAAGAGTTCTGAACACTTCAACTGATCTAACAGGAAAGATTGTTCTAGTCTCGGATTGTGCAAGGGAGATAATACGTTTTTAATCAATAAAAACTTATTAATAAATTGATGCAGCTTCTATACGTGGTTGCGTACCTCCAAAATTAGCCGACGTATTCCCATCTTTTTATGAATGTGCACGTTTCAAAAGTAGCCTTTCGGAATTCTATCAGGTCTAGCATGGACATTTCTAGGGTCTCAGCCCAATTCAAACGTGGACAGTTTTTTGTAATACCTGAACTCTGAACGTCAGCCAAGTAAATTTAGTCATCAATGTGAAAAAAAACACTCAGCCTTTATAAATATTGGAATTAAAAACAGTTATTTTTCGGCAATAGTGAAAACCTACGTTCATAAAGCCAAGTTTAAAATTTGAAAGTGTAATAACTGACGCTCACAAAATTGGTCTAGTAAGGTATCTAAACTAAACACAGTGTGCTTGTCATGCATATTTTATTGCTGAATAAAATTTTCTTAGTGAATATTTCTGTTTAAGCAGCTACGCGCTTATTATGAATAAAACTTGTGGTAAGATGCAAATAGATTAAAAATCTATTTGCAAAATATCTCGTATGACGTTTCACTAGAAATGGATTGACTGTGCATTTTCAGATGTACGATATGGATATGAGCATAAATATCAGAGCTAAAATTAAAACAATTATTAAAATCAGTTTCCTTGGCATAAATTTTTAAAAATTCTTCCCAAACTCTGTGCTGAAAGTCTTTTCAATACAAAATATCGTATTCACGAATACAAAATATCGTATTCACGTATATAAAATATCGTATTCAAAATATCATCCACTGTAAAGCAATAATTTGTTTCGGTATTAGTGTGGCAACTGTCGTGCCACCTTTTGCGGAAAGACAAAACGGCATCTGCAGACATTCATTCCGAAGCATAAGTGAATGAATATTATTACGTTGGGGTTACCAATACCCGGAATCATGTTATAGAATCGAACGAACCCATACTAACAAAGAATTTCCAAGTTATGGCATCAATATCTGCTGCAGACTGAAAATTGGTGGAAAGAATTTTTTTCGCAAATTTTGACTTTCCCACAATGATCAAGATAGTTCTGCATCACACTCATAACTCGAGCGTTTTTTCTGTGGTCAAATTACACTTGAGTTTTGGTATTTCTCTTGTTCTTCTTACTGCTATTATTGTTTTAATTTGTATTTTTCTATTTCACAGACTCTACTGCAGATAAGCAACAATTATCCAAAAAGCTCTATGTTTTATTGAACTTTTTTGAAGCAGAATGTTTCTTCCGGTTTTCCGTTTTAAGATTAATTATCAGATTCCGTTCTTTAAAAACTATGTTCATCCGTGATTTTACGATTAAAAGATTCATCATTCTATTTACACCATTGCTGGAAATGAAAATCTGAATATTATGAATCAAATGGTGAGAAAAATGTTATTATAATTCCAACAGACAGCTCTATAAGAATCCACACGATGAAATATCTACCACTGTGTTTCTTTGTTGCAAAATATTCCATAATTGAGAATCATAGAATGATTAGTTTCTAAAATAAAAAATTGATCTTCAAATGATCTCAATTGGAATGTCATTAACGATTTCTCCTGATGCCCGCTAATTTTAGTCCTTCTACATATGAATACTTTTTTGTTGTACATGCTGGATTTCTTCTATCTTTCAGAAAAGGTATTGTATACTCTTTTTTTTGTGCTTCATGACATATTTGAAAAAAATATGCAACCATGTTAGTGTTTGAGCTTTCCCTCCCAGCTACATATTTATTTATATTTTTGTGGAGAGGAAGGGAAGGGTATTGTGTTGGAAATTTGGGGGGTGGGGAAATAATTCTATCACTAACTATACAACTCAATTAGAGTGCCGTTTCGATTAATCCATATCACAAATTTTTTTTAATGCATACTCATTCTTCACGTGTTGCCTAGCTTCTGTGCGTCGAAATACGTTGGTTTATAAGCGAGTTATCACTATTCATCGTGATGAACTAGACAGAGGAAGTTCTCATTTTACCACAACCACTGATTGTGCTATCGTCTGGAAAAATGTGTCTCAGTGCGATTTCGAGCAACAAGGCATATTTATGCGAACTCGCATGCAGTTAAGGTATTTCTCACCTTAATTGCAGCACTCGCCGTCTCCCTAACCCGGTGTCTGTGATCCTGCTTCCCTCTTTGAGGTGAGGGGCTTACAGACAATTATTATGATCTTCTGAACCTTCTTCGTATTGACCGTTTGAAGTCCAGGCTGATTATTAAACAACTAAATTTTGCAAGCGCCGTTCTAACTTTCACGATGTAGTGCGCAGTGTAATATGAAAATTTCTGAAACATTTTATCACTGCTCATCATATCAGGATATTAATAACAGCAAATACTAGGAATTTCTTAAAAGCATGTTCATCATTCACGTCATTTGGCCAATTTTCTATCGGCCTCAGACTCTTTCATAACGCAATTACTTTTTTACATCTTACCAGTGTTACAAAAAAGTATTTGTGAGAGACGCTTTCTGCGTTAGTAATTGTTCTGGTAAATCATTTTTAACGCTTTAGTTCGTTTAGTACTGAGATATGTGAACTAAACGAGACATAAGTATCGAAATAACTATTTATTACTGTTCAAGTGCAGTTTTTGAATACTGTGTTTTAGCCGTTTTTGCTCATACCTTCTGCATTTCATGAGCGCTGTTCAATTGCGCTAACAATATTTAACACACATTTGTTCCAAATATTCTTTTCAAAGTAATTATCAAAATGAAATACCTTAGGGAACAACATGAGTATGTTCTCAAATTGTGGTGTGTTTGTACTGCGTCACGTATATAATACTAAACTTGGCGCTACTGAACTTGCAACCCATCATATATAACACACCATAGTACTCCGGGGTCATAATTTCTAAAAAGCAATATTTACAGATTCATATTTTACTTTTCAATAAAATAGGGTGTGAACAGAGCATCCAACCATGAGATAGCGAAAAATTTTAAGAGAAATTTGGAAAGTACTACAGGTAATTTTATTCAAATGATCATTCTACTTTTCGCTATGTGAAACGAAAAATTTTCGTGAAGAGACTGAATGCGGTGCATAGTTTAAATTGAGCGAGGCTACTGTAGTGCTATGAGTGTGATCAAGTTCAAAGCTGTCGCGCGAAAAAATCATCATTCCAGAATAAGATCAAAAATCTATCCAGGTATTCAGCCTGTACAGGTCTGCTGCTCAATTCTGCACTTGAGAAAAGTTAAGAACTTGGGAGGACGTGTTGTGGATGCCTGACGCCAATTGACAGCTTCCCCACTGATGTGAGCGCGGTGACAGTTTCGGAGGCATTTTCTTGAGCTTAAAGAGATTTGCAGCGTCAGTCGAACTCCAAGTCCATGAGGAAGCATTCTTTTGGGAAAGCATTTGGAGAGAGAAATAAATTTCATATGTTCAATTTATTTATGAAGAATTTTATACCGGCGTTTAATTTCACATTAGTTTTAACAATTTCTCCCCTTTTCTGAAATCACATTTTAGTTCATCGGAAATCTTAAAAAGGACAACTCTAAAGTAAAAATATGAGCATGCAAAGTAAAAAACGACGTTTCGACCTTCTACTGTGGTCATCATCAAGATATTTCTGCAAAACAACAAAAGACAAAACTTACTAAACCTGAACATACAAAGACAGAGTATCTGTCATCTATACTAAATAATTATAAACAAAAGTTTTTAGCGGTTCATGGTAACATTTAGGAAGCTAGTTTGATAAACGGAGCTGACAAGAAGAGGGAAGTGCCCTGGACAAAGCTTGGCATGAGACTGGCGGCGTGAGTTCTTGATGATGCCTCAAGTAGCCTACCCTCTTGTGCAGGGTTGCCAGATGAATCCGTCAGCTCATGGCCACATTTTACTAAGAACGATGGCCAAAATGGCCACTACAAAATTTATCGAAATTTCCATTTAAAAATCACTATACTAGTGACTTTTTTACTCACTTCGACGATATTACGACGAGAGCACCTCGTTGAGATGTTGCAGGTCTTTTATTTCTTGAATTGTGCGATGTTTTTAAAAATGGTCTAGTGAATTTTTCATGGCCACAGCGTTCAAAATATGGCTAATTTTGTGTAACAAGTTTAGGTAGTTGGAAAATTCGTTGTACTTTACATTTATTATCGGTGCATGTTTTCTGATTTCCAAGGCTTCTGCAATTTTTACTGATGCAGTGTCGGAGTAAGTGTGCATTATGTTGAAGGCTGGAAAAAATGTATCCAAGTTGGGTGGTTCAGTTTGGTGATCGTCTCTGAAATGTTTGAAGATGCTGCTGGATGAATAACGATGCTGTTTTGCTCTTCTCTCCAGCGTGCACGTGGTGTGTCGTACGTAGGAAGCCTGAAAGCTTTCCTCTGGGCAGGTAAACTTGTAGACCTCGCCCGCGCACTGAAGATCTGGTTCTCGAAGTCTGGTAGTGAAGAATGTTGCTGGTTTTCGTGGCTTGAAATACGGCCTGACTACAATTTTCTTAGAAGGATCGATTGCACAGATGTGTTGCGAAACTGTATTCGTGAGAAAATCTGTGTCATTTTTTCAAGTTCAGAGGTTATGTAGTTCGACGTAGAGGTCAACTGTTTCTGCTGGGCGATTCTGACCACAACCATAATATCTATTTAAAAGTGTTTGCACCATCTTGTCTAAAATCACTGAAGGGAAGCCGTTGTTAGTTAATACTTGTTTAATGCGGTTGATTTCTTACGTGCATGTCTCCCATGTAGAGCAATATTTCAATGCGCGATAAAGTAGTGTCTTTGCAATTGATTTCTGGTAAGACAGGGGCACCTGAGAAGTGAAGTGAGTGTTTGAGCCATTATCCGTAGGTTTAACGTAGACAGAAGTTGAAAATTGTTTCCCTTTTAATTCCATGCGGACGTCCAGGAAGTGAAACTGTTTTTTTTTCATGAGTAAACCGCAGAACCGAATTGTTGTGCATTCTTCTTTTAAAACAATGAAGGTGATGAGCACTTGAAAATACTGCCAGAATGTCGTCCACACACCGCATGTAGCATTCTGGGTTTGATACTTTTTGTTGTGAAAGCAGGTTTTCTTCCAGGTGTGACATGTAGAAGTCAGCCAACGTTGGCCCCAGAGGAGATCCCATGCTCACCCCGTCGGTTTGAATGAATGTCTGGCCATTGTGCTGGAATGGCGTCTCAGCAGTGCAAATTATCAAAAAAATTTTGAACATTTTCATCCGGAATGCTGGGGGGCGGCAGGAATAAGAAGTTTGCTACAAAATAACTATAAAAAACGAAAAATTAACGTTATTTTGCATACTATGCGCCACGTAAGTTCCGATGTGAAAATGTGCTCGTCATAGCCGTGTGGCTTTCGGACCTGACTCCGTGCGGGAAACGCGGGTTCGAGTCTCGGCGCTGGTGGCGATTTTCTCTGTTGGGAATAGGAGAAAAAATTCTAAGCACAATACTCCACTCTACCCAGGTGTCTGAAATGGGTACCGGTCTTTGACCGGGGGAAAGCGTCATGGCGTCCTGGTGTTAGTTATAAGGCATTTGAAAGGCCAATGTAAAAGGTGATATGTATCATTCTTCAATTGGAAATAAAGCATCCGTAGATGCCGATGTTTGTTTACGTATTAATGATTCCAAAATAATATGAATCCCTAACACTTTTACGCAATTTTAGATGGCAAGTACAGTCGCACTCATTGGTGCTTGAATACTTTTAAATAATTTCATTATTCTCTTGTTGAGTAAAATTGATGAAATAGGACGATTTCTAGGAAATCTCACTTGTAGGATAAAAAAGAACACCAACGTAGCTAAGAAAATCATGATAAAAACAGACGTTTCGGATCGTAAGAAAAAACATCCTCAGTGTTCTGAAAAAAATAAGTCACAGTGTTAAAAACTATTTCTGAACTCTAATTTTCTGAATAAACCAACAGGTAAAACATTGACATAAAAAAAGAGAAGAGACAATAGTAAAACAAAAACTATAGAACATTTTAACAAACAATAGAAAGTTTGACCGCCATGTCACATTCATATTTCTCCACATGAATGTGACACGGCGGTCAAACTTTCTATTGTTTGTTAAAATGTTCTATAGTTTTTGTTCTATTATTGTTTTTTCTCTTTTTCATATCAATATTTTATCTGTTGGCTTGTTCAGAAAATTAGAGTTCAGAAATAGTTTTTAAAACTGTGACTTATGGTTTTTCAGATCACTGAGGATGGATGTTTTATCATCCGAAACGTTTGTTTTTTATCATGATTTTCTTAGCTACGTTAGTCTTCTTTTTTATCCTATCTTGTTGAGTGTGCAGCAACAGCAACACCATTTAGCTTCTCTGATGTCTTTCAGTACGTGTTGAAGTTGTTTTCAGCACGGCGACTCATACACGTATATGTATATTTACTAGGCCTTAAATAAAACTTTTGTTCCTACAGTAATTGTCTTTGCTGCGAGATCACACTGGGGAACAATTTGAGAACAATTTTCTGTTGAGTTAGATTTTGAGATTATTTAAAATAAAACTGGCATGCTTGTACATATTTCAAATTTGTAGTTAGTTTTTTCTTGTGCGTCTAATTCTATCTCCACATCTTACCCATCCGACTTACAAAATTCCACTGTTTAGCTATAGCAAAACGCCAGCTGTAATTCCAGTGCCAGTTTTCGAATAACTACCTCCTTCGGGAGATCTGAGTGGTGTTGAAGAATGAGGTGACAGCAATGATGCAGAGTTTGATATTCATGAGGATCCAGTTTATAGGGGATTTGACCAGCACGAGTTGAATGATTTAGCACGTGATTTGAGCCTATCAAAGCAAGCTTTAGAAATACTAGCATAGAGGCTGAAAGAGAAAAAAATACTTGAAAAGCAGTGAACGTATCACACTTTCGAAGCAGAGAAAGTACGTTTCTGTAGTACTTTCGAAATGACAGCAGTTTTGTGTTTTGTCATAACATTCCTGGCTCCTGAAGGAATTAGAGCTTTCAATCTACAATAGAAATTAATGAAAACTTTATTGATAGCTCGAAGCGGAGGTTGAACTGTGTCCATCTACAGTCTACACTCAACACAATGGCAACATATTTGGTGCATTCCATTTTGGATATTCGGTGTGTCTTCAGGAAAAATATGAAAATTTAATGTGAATTATTACAACATGGCAACCTTAATTGGATAATTTGTGTTGACCTAAAGATATTCTCCTCCCTTCTTGGTCAGCCACGTGATTCCACAAAGGATCTGTTTTCTCTGTACGGGGAATAGTAGAGCTCGAGAGAAGCATTGGGTTGAGATAAATTGGCTTCCGAGATCTGCTCTTAACAATGTACATGAACCATTCATAACAAATGAGCCATTTGTTGACAGGAATAAAATAATGCTCCCATCTCTGCACATAAAACTAGGTCTGGTTACATCATCTGATAGCGATTGTTTAAAGTGCATCATCTAGCATTTCCTGGACTGTCGATCGAAAATCTCATGACCAGTGTGTTAGATAGCCTCACAAATTAGACAGCTGATGAAAGTTGAAGAATTCATAGGGATTATGTCAGATCTTGAACAGAATGCTTAGCTATCATTTAAAAACGTCGTCAAAAACATGCTTGGAAATACACGTCCGAGTAATGACACAGAAATTGTTTAGAAATTATTGAAGAGAGACAAAGTGTTTGGTAGCAACATGAGTTTTAAATTACATTTTTCGGCATTGTCATGTTGTCAGCCTTCAGGAAAATCTTGGTGCTGCTACCGAGGAGCAAGGTTTTGGAATAATTTTACCAGGGCAGGTGGGATATTCATGCGATGGCTGACTATTATTGGAGCATCAAGAGCGACACTCATATTGAACACTCCAGACAAAGCTACGAGTGAAAACTGTTACCTTAATCTGTACAAAATTATAGCCTTATCCTTCGTCAAAGCATGATAAGGCTAAATAAGCTTTCCATTCATGCCTACTCCTTTTACTTTTCAATTTATGTTAATATTTGCAACTTTTTATAAAACAAGAACTGCAACTGCAATGTGCGGCATTCCTCATATTGCTTAAGAAAATTAAAATCCTATAGTTCTAAAACTTAACGTGATAGACAAAAACTGTAATCAGTTTCGGCTTCAGCACCCAAAAATTACTTCATAACTGCCAGACCTAACTCAACCAAAATTATGTTGCCCAGTGTAATCATTTGAATTTCTCAATATTTCTATCATATGGTTGGTATCTGCCTTCTAGTAATAAAGTAACTAAAAACTACCTGTCAGCCTGAGTTCTCTTCCGAAAATTAATTTGATGATATTTTAATTTGAAGAAGAAGCATAGGTACCAAGACTGGGGCTCAGGTTAATTATTTTGCGAAGCGCTTACTTGCAAGACCTTACTTAACGAGGGCTAAAAACATTTTCACACGTAAAACGGAAACCAAGTTGAGCATTTGAAGCAAAAGTTGCGTTTTTAGAATAATAAAATGGTAAGATAGAACGTATATTTTAACTGATAAACTTCGGTGCTTACTGCTAAGTTTATCATCCATTAGTTGTTCTCTAAAATCAAAAGAAGTTTTACCAATGTTTTCTTGAACAATTTAAGATTCAGAACACATCGAAACAAGAAACGATGGATTAACAATAATTTTTTGGGGGCTAACACGTGCTTTCAAACCAAACCAAAACAACGTCAATTCATACTTATCGTACAAATTTCAGGTTTTCACTAGTATACAATAAACAAAACTGGGCAAATATTAATTAAGCTGTGATGGCTCTCTTTGTAGTACCTACCCGCAGAGACCATGAATTATCGCACACAGGCCGAACTGACAGGGCCATCCACCATTTGTTGAGAATTTAGCACTCCATGTTAACTGTTCCTAAGGAGGTAAAAGCTCTCCAAATCTCGATTCTATGTGGTCGTCTAAATATCCTATCATCGAAGCCAATCTCCTACAGTACTGGCTATGGC
>JACJUY010007300.1:48744-66401 GCA_014220935.1 Platorchestia sp. MABIK
TGTTTGTTTGTCTAATAGGATATAATCTATAGATTATTTCATATTATATAGATTCCTACTATACATATAGATATCTACAGACTATTTCCTACTGTAGCAGCTCTCATTTTGCAGAGCATTCCGTGAAGCTCGGGAAACAACATGATCAGGAAAGGAAAGCGAGCGTAGTACTTCACTAGGGGAAGGGAATGAGAGTTGTACCATGGCGTAGGGATCGAGGCGTGTGTCATGGCCCGTCCACACTATCAATCTTCCGGCCGAATCCTGTATTTTTCGGTGAACCGAGAACACGAACACAGATGGAAAGCTGCAAGGTTTCGGTGTGTTCGTGTTTTCGGGACTGTTGGAAAACTCTGAACACAAACTTTCATAGAAACAGCGAACACTGACTTGTTTGTGTATTGTTACTGGTGTTTTTGCTCTTGAATTACTTGGTTGCTACGTCTTTTTCCTATTTTATCGATTTAAATAATTGTGTTTTTCTCACGAATACAGTATTATTGTAGAACTGCATGGACATTATTTTTACTGAAATTAATAAAGTAGTGTGTACAATATTTATTCAGTAATAACACATTATGTCATTAAGTTTAGATTTAATTGATGTTGATTTAATTAAAATAAACACTAACTGAATACTGAAGCAGCTCGCGTACAACTTCAGCTAGAGGATGCTTTCTTGAGTACAAACTTGAGGCCCTAACTAGTCTTCGAAATACGAACGATATAAATTAAGTTCTCGAGTGAGAGCTGCACGGAACTAAGGAATACGGGTAATAGACATGTAAAAATTTACGTGTTAACGCAGAGGAATGGCGAGGGCCTCGCGAAGGCTGAACATTTCACTGAATATCCTGAAAGAGAATCAATTGTGCAGCCCTGAACCTGAGAGTTAGGGGTTTTATAAGCGGCGTCAGGACAGAGATTCTTTTGTTGGAACCAACCAATTAAGTATGTTCACCCAGCAGTGTTACATCAGTCTGCACAAAGTACGAGTATATCCGGAACTTGTACACAAAGGGAGGTACGTAGTCAGTTAAAATATTTTACATTACATTTTGAGTGAATTGAATTGAAAGGTGTGCACATTATTAGGAATGTTTCATTGTAATCGATGTGATGTAGTGACGCCATTTTGAGTCATTTTAAACGTCAGGGACTCTGTCCAAGTTCTCAGTTCAGTTTCTTATTTTATTTTAATTCACATTAATGCAGGAATAGGCCTTTCATCTTCAGTTATCATTTATTCCGTTTCTTAAGATGCAAATAGGGATTTAGAAAGAAAATTGAAAGCCATCGAATGCTGTCCTGAATTCGAATTGAATTCTCGTTTCGAATTGAATTGGTGTATTAGTGCAAAAATTCATTTCATGCATTTTGCAGCCGATTCTGACTCTTCATCAATTTATTGATTGGCAGTGGAGTGAATCATAATTAATTGTCAAATAATACAAAACTTTGTCCTCAGTAGGGTAGGACACATCGGGCGTATGCACAAGAAAATACGCCGACATTTAAGAGTAGAAGACGACTTTTTAACTCGTCAAAGCAATTTTAGACATGACGCCAACCATTGCAAGCCTGGTGTATTAGACGAGCGTCAAGACCACGCGACAGTTTTGAAATGCGTGGTTTAGCACATTATGAGAAGTGTGATGGAGCTCGAGAAGTGTGGATTTCTTCAATGGGGGTACGCAACAAAATCTTTATACGTCAATAGAAGGGAAAAATAGACGACAACAGTACGTAGAAAGGCTTTGAAAAGTGATCTTTTAGAGTGAAATTTATGGACTTGTGATACAAATTGAGCTTACAGAGGCATTTCAAACGTAAATTATATGTAAATGTAAGGTCACTAACACAGAAAGTGTGTCAGTTAATAAGTACGCACCGAAAGAAAAGGTGCGGAAATTTAGTGCTCAATAATTGAAAATTTCAAAGCTTTTGTGCATTCGCGCGCTCATTCACCCAGACATTTTCTAACTCATGTGCTTTCCTTAGACAAGATAATTGAATTTTTCAGTTTGTCATTTACTCTCATGTTGATCAGGTCAATCGAACGAAGGACTTTCTATCTCTTGTTTCTCTCTTTCTGGTAATGTTTCTTCTCCAACGTATCTAACTTCTTCTCTTTCTATGGAAAATTTCAATTCTCTCTTCGACACCTGATTCTCTTCACCTGTAAGGAGAGAAAGGTACCGGACAGTTTGATTCTAGTATGGAATAGATTGAACACGCTCTTCTCCTTTTGATGTCTGTATAGTTACGAGTCAGATTCGCATGCAGTATAGAAAACAACCCCATTTATAATAGGGTGTTTTGCTAAAAAAAAGTTCGCTGTAAAGTTGCTACTATTGGCAGTCTGTAATTCTTTTTTCATTTTCAATGGAAAATGTTATAAACAGGTTTATGGGTTAGGTATGTGTTGACCTATAGGCCCAACTTTCGCTAATATATTTCTGTGCCACCACGAACAAAACTGGTTAAAAGAATGCGCTCCTGTTTTTAGGCCTGTATTTCACAAGTGTTACATTGATGACACTTATGTTTTGTTCAGAGATAAGGCTCATGCTAACCTTTTTCTCTAGCATTTAAATTCTCGTCATGGCAATATCAGATTTACTAGGAAAGACGAAGACAACGATAGATAACCGTTTCTTGATGCTTGTGTAGAGAGAGTTGGCAATACTTTTCAGTGCTCAGTTTTCCGAAAGAAAACCTTTTCTGGGCTCGGGACTAGCTTTTTTAAGCTTTTGTTCACACAATTTTGAGGTTTGCAGCATTTGTACTTTCATCCACAGAGCGTTTAATGTGTGTTCCAACTTTCAATACTTACACAAAGAATTCGATTTTTGCTAAAAATGGATTTATTTTGCTAAAAATGGATTTCCTTCATCTGTTGTTGACAGGCATATTAATAAATTTTTGTCAAAAATTTATAACAACTCTCAATCTGATCAGTCTTGTGCTCAAAAAGTTTTCTATGTGAAGTTGTCGTATATTGGCCATCAGTCAATGAAACTATGTAAGTGAGGATGTTAAATTCCTTACTAGTAAGTTTTCCCCCAACTCAAAATTCAAGGGATTCTAGTGAATAATTTTACGATTGGTTCTCTCGTCTGTTTCAAAGACAAACTGCCATCCTCACTGTGCTCGTCTCTGGTGAACCAATACAGTTGTACACGTTGTGAATTGCGGTACGTTGGTTCTACCTGCCGTACCCTGATGACTAGAGTTTCCGGGCACGCTGGGGAAGTTGCAGAACAGGTCTTCCTCTTGGGTCCCCCCACTGTCCTCTGTTAGATCTCATGCAGAAGAGTGCAATGTTCCGGTCTCCCTAAACGACTTTACAATCTTGGCCGGTACCTCTTACAGCATAGATCTGCGCATTCTCGAATCCTTGCATATATATACAAAATGAAGCCTACTCTAAATGACACCCAAATTTCTTTTGCGTTTCAAGTCGCAACACATAGTTCAGTTGTTCAGTTTTCCCAATTATTTTTTATCGTTTTTTTTACCGTTGTTGTTCGTGTTTTTCAAAGCTTAAACTTTTAGTAATACTCCATCAGAGAATTAATTTTCCTTTTTCGGTTTTGTTTACAGAGATTTTACTGAAGATGGACTGTTAGTCTGAAACGTTCAGTTTTATTTGATAATTTTTAATAAAAATGACTTTACGTGTAGCGATTTTTGCCCTATTTTTTATTCTCAAGCTTAGAAGCATCAATGCTGGAGTTATCATAGGTTAAAAAAAAAAGATTTTGCATATTTTCAAATAATGATATCAAGAAACTCAGAAGAAGTGGAAAAAACATGATATGGGTGGAAAAACCCAGCACATGAGAGCACTGATTGTGCCGCTTCTTTCTCATCATTCGTCCTTTTCACGCACACAGCATTTGCTGAGAGCCAACAACTTCCTGTTACCAACTTGAAAGCAAGACAGCATAATTTTGAATGCAAATTTGTGTAAGAGGGCATAAGCAGGTTATGGCAATGTCTCTGTGTTTATTCATTTGAATCAGTAGTAGTAAATAGAAATGGAATGTATTCAACACTTCATTTGTTTCTTCTCCACTGTGTCACTTAGGCCACAGAAATGAAACCGGATTTATGTACGAAAAGCTGTAGGTACTAATGCTATAGGAAAAAAACGATCTCGTTGACATTATTGTGAAGTTAGTTTTCCGTACAACAGTACAACATACACATATTTCACAAATACTGTAGAGTGTCTCGCAAAAAGTATGAATTCGGACCTCATATTTTTTAGAGTTACGATAAACTTCCTAAATTTACGAGTATTTTTGCTTATGAAAACGACAATCGTAATATTAAAAAGATGTAATTATATTAAACAAAAAAACCAATTGACTCATTACACGTTTAAGCAAATAGCATTTGGACATATTTTAAAAATGTAATTTATATATATATCAACTTTGAACACATTTAAACGATGCATTCAGTATTTGAAAACAATAAATTTATCCTCTGGCTTCTAGAAACTTCAGCGTGTTTCTCTTCTTTTAGGTCAAAACAGCCTACTTGGTTTTGCTTGACAATGGTCATGAATCAAATATTGGTCATGAAAATATTATTTCTAAGAAGCATGTGGCAGCCACGATGTTAAACCATTTTCTAGTGCCCTGATTCCACGAACATTTATCAGAAATACATAAATATTCTTCCCATGACACGACCCACAACCACACAACATGATCAAAGTTTGAATTAAGTAAATTCTCCGTAAAAAGGAAATGTTCTGTATAACGATGAACGACACTGATGTCCAAATAAATTAGTAGTTATGCACTTTAACACATTATTTTTGTCGAAATGACAGTTCTACGCGAATGATGAATATTGTACACAAAAGACTAACGCCGAATTTAGTGTATTTGAATTTTGTCGAATGAGATGGTGAGAATGAAAATTCCAGCGATTTTGAAGCTTGCTGAATTTTGTTCTAGCTTTTGACGAATATGTTGCATGAGAGAATTTTTAAACCTCGGTAAAATTGTAATTCTTTGAACGCCATGCTACATCACGAACTTCTGGTAGCTTCCTCAATCGTATCTCAGAGCTATTTCCCGTAAACGTCCTCTATTTTTCCTGACATTTGGCTGCATAGGTAAAAATGATTAGAGGAAGACCAATACAATCAGAAAACGAGGTGCTGCTTGCAGTATATATCTCACCGTGGAAATCGATGAGGATTTCTTTTGAAGCTTAGACAGTCCCAGTCTCGCAACTTATCCACTGCAGAACAACGAGTTCACTCTTTTGAATGAGAAAGTGGCTGAGTTTGAGCTGGCTCGAGAGGTCGTAAGTTTATCCAGAACCTCTCATGCTGAACCCTCTTAAATCTGCCACCAGCGATTGAGAGCAAGCGAGTCCTGGGCAAAGCCAAGATTAAAGGAGACAAGTGGCATTAGCCTTTCTGCCGGCAAAGGTGTAGCCCCATTAGCGATATTTATGGCGTCTATTACTGAAGAATAATTTTTAACTCAAAATAAACATGGTTGAACTTCACAATTTGTTCGACACGAGACATGCGTACATAATTGAGAATGCTTAAACTACATACATTTCGGAAATGTTCTTCGAGAAATTTCTCAGAAAATGAGGATAAAGATGGCGTAAAAATAACACTGCTGAAGTAGAGATAGTTTTGGAGCAGGTTTAATAAAGGACGATACTGAGTCCTGATCAGTGTTAGAGCTCGATGATTGTAGCGTAGGATTTCTGTCTCACAAGCTGAAGATGTGCATCTTAGGTAGAGTCATTCAGTGAGTAATTTTCGAATCCGGAACAGAGAAGTCCCTGAAATTTTTTCTATCGAAAGAACAATTTAATGAGAAACATGATTTATTGGTTAGTGTTATATGAACAAGTTTTGCAAGTGCCTCACATTTTATCTCGGTATAATTACATGAAATGATTACGTTAAAAGTGTATTTGCAACTGTCAGTATCGTGCAAGTTCAGAATAACAATAACTCTCCAGATACATCCAGATAATTGAGTAGCATTGCCGATGCTGGTATCATTGGTGATCGACAAGCGCAGTTATTATCTCAATATTACGTTCGTGGGAACATTCATTCGCAGATGAATCGATGAACGATCAACAATCCTTGATGAAATGCTTCTAAAGATTCGATGGAACCTAACCTAACCTTTGCAGAAGTGCCCGTGAGTTAGCTTCCGATCAAACTTGATAATCTACGTTCTATCGCCACATGGAAATGATAGGAAAAGTAAATCAGGGAAGTGAGTCTCCCGTGCTCTTCCAAAACGAAATACAGAAGAGTGATATATGGAACATAACAACGTTTGACGCAAAAAATAATTGGATGATGAGGGACAAATTCCCTTCTTCATTTCCATGAACGAACTTGACGCTGGCTAAGTGATGCTTCACTGAAACAGTGGTCAAGTCAGATTGTCTTGCTTCAATGTAAGCCGAACTTAACCTAAATTAGAACGGTTTCAACGACAAAATTATCATTGAATTGCAATGAGAATTTTATAAACTGGCAGTGAATAGAAAATTGCTCATATCTTTTTGTTAGACATGGAAAGCAGTCGAAGCGGACTAAAGAATTCTCACTTGGGTCAATTTAAAGCTCTTTAATTACTTCAAACCTGCCAACTGAATCGGCACATGAGACTTCGCACCACAGTCTTTGTTGGCAATTATGATTTCATTACTGAAATAAAGCATTGTGCATCCAACCATGTTATCATGCAAAATTTTCAGTTTTTTAATTTTGAGTCCATATTTTCCATGATTCATCTATGAAACATTTTAAATGAAAAATTGTATTCTTATTCATTACCCTGACAAAAATTTTATATGCGTGATTTATTTCTTCAAAATTTTTTCTTCAGACGCTGTTCACTGAACCTCTCATGCATCCTGAAAGACTGAGCAGAGAAATTGTTCGGAGTGTTGGGATTTCTTTTCCGTCAAAGACGAAACATTTCACGTCCAAAAATATTGAATCTGATTCACTTTTGAGTTTTTCGCTTGTCCCAAAGTTCACGCACCTTACTGACTTGTGTCAGTTCGACCTATTTTTCTTGAAGGTCACTGCAACACCGGATTGCCGATTTTCGACCACTGGTGTGAACATCCTCCGTCCACTCATTTTTCCCTAAAAACGTTACGTGATTATTAAACTATGGCTTACAGGAACTCCATATTAATCTAAATCAGCGGTTCTTAACCTGTGGGGAATTCCACACTGGTGGGGAATGGCGAGGTTACCAGGTGGAGAATTTTGAACATTTGTTTCCACCCACAAAAAATCGATAGTATTTCAAAATCTAATACATTGCATCCAAATGTTGACTTACTAAATCACAACCATTTACAGCCTGTTTTAATAACGAAAACTACCATAATGAGGCATGTCATGTTTGGGTAAAAGTGACAACGCTGCTGGTTAGGAATGTCACAGAACTCACAGATAACTTAAAAGGAAGTTGCTGTGTTGTGGAGTGGAAAGTTGGCTCACTAAAAAGTGGGGAATTGGCGAAAAAGGTTGAGAACCACTGTTCTAACTAAATGAGGCCCATCCAATGACAGTCACCTCAAAAAAAATTCGGACCTACCCGGTAAAATGGTGTGGAACCGAGAGGTCCGTAGGCTATATACAGTCGGTTGTTCTCGCTAGCGACATAGGGCGTCTTTCTCATCGAGCCTGTGGACCACATGGCGGACTGCCTGGTCTGTGGCCACTGAGTGTTGTTTGAGAGGCTGAGGGCGAATTTTGTAGAGGTTTGCTCCTGACCATTGCGCCCAGAATTTTGGAGCAACACTACAGCTCTTGTTCTTTATAATTCACCACCAATGCTTTAAACATGTTTTTTTTTCTGAGACATCAGCACACAGTTTTATTACAAAATGAGGCCCACGAAGATTCACAGCAATTTCCCTGCACTTTGTAAAATGAAATTTGATACCATGTCCCGTTTTACTGTCAGGAAATGAACAGCAGCAAACTGACGAAAGATGGTCAGCAGACAGCAGTTGCAAAGGAACTATGTTCTGTGATATGCAAGCATAATTTACCCTCTGCTGCGCTCTGTGTAAGGTCTCTATCAAAAGCTATGATTTTTGGCTGGCGAACACTCCCGACAACATGCGATGATTGTTTGTGTTTTTGATTCACAACGTGCTTTTTTAGGTCACACAATTTTGCTTTTATTGTAAATTTACAATAGTTAGGCATGATTAGTGATTACGCCACACTTATCAACACACGCTACTCACCGCTTCCAACCGATGACTGGCTGCGGCTGGCTTGAAATGATGCAACGTGACGCCGAACAAAACGCGACAAGTACTGAACGTAACCTTTAGAAGTTACATCACTATTATGACACTTTTTTCTAAAATTATTATAATTACGCCTAAAATATGGAAACTAGCTAAATTATAGCAAAATCGTACTTCAAATGCTCTAGATTTTTCGCCAGGAGCTAGATCGTGATTTTTAAGAGCTAGATGAAACATCAATACTCTAGATCTAGAGGCAAATCCGCTAAATTGACAACACTTCAAATGAGAGTCGATTTAACGAAGTTTGAACGAGGATCGAACTCGTTCAAACTTTCAACGAGATTGGCTTCGATACAGTCTTTCCCATGCTCACAGCTCAGACACAGAGTTCGCTGAACTTCGCTCCGAGAGAGTGACCGCATGTTTAATCGTTTCTCGCTTCCTTTCACTGAACGAATACTTTGAAGTTCACATTTCCTTCATTAAGTGAAATTATGGGGTAGAAGCGCAGTAATTAGTCATTATTAATTTCTGAATTCAGATTTTTTTGAAGTATTGCCTAGGGCTAAGGAGGCGGAACGCAGAAGTTCTTGAAAATTAATTACTTGCGTGCATGCAAATCAAGAGATGTTACGTATGTGTAGCAGGCGTAGTCTTTATTTCTCGTGCCATGGTGACTTTTTACGCAGTGTTTTTATACTTTTTAGAGTTGCATGTGTAAATTCGCAGCTTTTCGCTTGAGACATTCTTGCGATTTAAAACTTATTTACTGTCTTAGAATTAATATACTGTCGTTTGCGCGTTTGCAATATTCCAAAATTCCTACTATGATTGTTTATTTGCTTAGTCGTAATTAATTGGCGTTGCAGAGCCAGCTCAGTAACATGCTGTTGCGCAATTGGAATAATCATAATTTGAATTTTGATTTTATCTTTCGAAATGAAAAGCGTTATAGGGATGACAACTAAGTTCACTTTATAAGTTAATCTATTCAATGTGACATTAACTGTTTAATGTGGGATATGATCTGTAGTGGGCAGTATTCTTGAGACCGACGAGGTAGATTAAGTGAGCTCTAGAATGTTCTAGCATTCCCTGGTATCTTACTGTGCTACGTCGGAACACCCTTCAGAGGTGTGTATGCTGGTATAAACTTGAGCGCGTGTGTCATATAAATGTAAAATGTCATATCATAACGTTCATATATTCATATTTTGCATCAGCCCAGGCTTACTTGTGTTCTTTCCGTTTGCTATAGGTTACGTGAGGGGACTGTTGCCGATGTTCTCTCTCCCTCTCTCTAGTACTTTATGTTCATGATAGGATTACACTGAAATTGTCTCGCCCATTACCTCTGATAAATTTGTAGTTCAATAAATTAGTTATTGGTTACCTTTCTTTTGGCCTTGGGAGACTAGCGTTGTGAAGGCGGCTATTAACAAGATCAGAAATTGTTACAATACATAAAGATGTTGTTTATATATTTATTTCGTTTTAGGATGCTTATTTTTGTTCCAGAATTGTGATTATTTTCCCCATAATAAGAGACGACACAGAATCGTCGACTAAGAAACAAGCTTTATACGCAGTCATATTTACGTAGGGATGACTGGCTCCGTGTATCCGAACTCAAAACCTGGCTGATAGTAATGATCCTAACTGTGGTTATTGTAAGTACTGCAATATTTCTTTCAAAAGTTATAAAAAAGCTATGTTCATCAAGCTCAGCAGCACAGAAAAATATAAATGTTGCCAGTACAAGCACTGATATCGAGCAACTCATGGTAAAAGAGCCATCCAAGGAAACCGAAAAAATTGCATAGGCGAACTTATTCTTGCAGTGTACTTTGCCGAACACGACCTTCCATTCTAAAGTGTCGATCATTTCTTATCGGTGGGTAAAAGAATTTACCCTACAGTATTTATTTATTTAATTTACACTAAAATAGCTCAAAAGTTGTCAATGAAAAGACTGAAATTAAGTTACGTAATTCAGGATAAAAAAAGCTTTTAATGAAAAAAGAATTAGATGATATGACGAAAAAGCAAAAATTCTTCGTCATCATAAACGAAAGCACTGATATATCAGTAACACAAGTATTGGCTGTCATGGTTCGTTTTTTCGACAACAATAAATTAGACGTTATAGACAGGTTGCTTGAGACAATAATAGTTAATGATGGTTCAGCGTTCGGTGTCTATGCTTCCCTCAAAGCTTCATTTGAGAAAAGAGGAACACCTCTTCATAACGTAGTTGGTTTGGGAGCAGTTAACTGTTCGTCAATGATGGGAGTAAAAAATTGTTTTCAGAAATTATTGAGAGACGACGTGTCACCAGTGTTTGTAACAGGATGTGTTCGCCATTCCTTTACTTCGTGTACCAGTCATGCTGTATAGGTGTGCTGACATCTTATTTTGAGTCTTTTTTGAAAGACTTGACTTCATACTTCAGCCGAAGTAGCAAGCGTTAAAATGATATTGAACTGGTCCAAGAATCAGTCTCAGCACCAAAGCACAAAATTCTTAAATTGGGGAACTTGATGGCTTAGTTGATAAAATGTGATCAGTGTTAAATGGAGAATTATGATGCGCTTTTACTGTGTCTTTGATACGAAACGAAGGTGGACAAAATTGATGGAGCTGAACGTGTATATGAGACATTGAATCATTGTGGAACAAAACCCATTTAAATGTTCTTGCAAAACATCTTGCGGAAAGTGAACTCCTTTAATTTAGAATTCAGTCAGAGCAGTTTCGATAACACAGATTGCATTTGATGGTAGTTACAGAATATGAAGCTATTCTCGGTTGTTAGCGGGTGCCGAATTAGGGAAAAGGGGATAGCTCTCTCAATTACCAGAGGACTTCTAAGAAAATGAAGAAGAATAAACAGAATCGTGCATGCATATTTATTATGGGAACAAAGGTAACACTGGTCAACAAATTTGGAAAAGTTGTGTGCTTCTTAAATGAAATTAGTTGATTCTTATGTATTTTCATTCAATGAATCCAAATATCACGTTGAAAAATGTGTATTGGCTACGGGTTCAAAGATACGAGGCATGCAATATTTGATTAATCGATTTTAATATTTTTTTTAAGTTTATGAAGTATTTTGCATTAAAATTACCTACCTTTCGCCCTCCAAATGTAAACTTGTACAGCACAAACACCTTCTGTGACTGATGAAACAATACTGAGGGCAGAGAGACTGAGCGTAGTGAGTAATATACACGTCCGCCAGCCTGTAGGAACGTGTTGAGACATGTGGGCGTATCACGAAAAGTATAGCTACCAAACAATTTTAACCATAATATTTGTTCCCAGCAACCTAAAATTATATGGAAAATGCTTCTTTGGTCTCCGAAGCATTTTGGTTGTTGACCAGTGTAATTAGCGTAAATTACACAGGGGGGACTGCGGAATCAAAACTTGTAGTGAAGAAAATAGGACAAAAAAGGAGACAATGAAACTATAGTAGTTAGGAGAGCCCAAGAAATGGAGCGTGGGCGGGAAGACAGGGATTTGGCATATCAGCTGGAAGCAAAAGACAACCAAGGTATAAATCAGGAAAAAGACATTTTGCTTCCTAAAGGCCAAAATAACACACACCAGAGCACTAATCAACAAAAGAACAATAATTAACTCATAAGGCCAGTTGTAGAACGTAATAAAAGATGGAATAAGAGCAAATATTATTGAAATAGGAAGCACAATAATTGAAATGAATAATTTGGTTGAATTTCACACAAAGACGGATACACATGGATTTTGATAACCAAGTAACTAAGCCTCTTCTGAATGCTTCCACTTCAGCGGTAATACCATGGTAGACTAAAGGATGTAAAGTCACTTCTACGGGGACAGCCTCGCACATTCGCTACTTCGACTAGCCAATAGAAGGCTTCATTTCAATCAAGCCGGATGACGTCACCTACACACCATGACGGCAGCGTACTACTACACACCGTACTCTGTCCTGCCAGACGTACGATCGGCAACAGGACCGACTGCCGGTGTGCTTCAGCAGGTACGGATTTGGATTTTTAAAAATTGAATTCGGTCCGGTTACGTGCAAATCTACCAGAATTAAAAGGTTATCGATCTTCAATTTAATCATACTGGCAGCTTCATTATTTGAAAGCTCTATCCAAACCGTAGGAAAATTTACTTTTTTCAACCATACAAGACGTTTTAATACCTTTTCCATGCAGATGAAGCTGACGATTGTGCGCCGTGTTCAATCGTAAAAAAGGAAAATAGAAAATTCTGTATCCAGATATTTATTTGAAAACAACCCACGATATATTTCGCTTGTAAGTTCCTGATCTGAACAGCGGGAGTATTGATTTGCAGTTGTATATCCTTTTTCAGCATCTAAAATTTCAAGCCAAAAAAAGACTTCCGAAGAGGGGAACGCACCATTTAGTATGGAGTTAAGGGAGCGCAGAATCTATCCAGAAGGGGCATAGAAACAGTAAGTTGAGAAAGAAGTTTATGACAAAAAATAAAAGGTGATGAAGAAATAGGTGCTGAAAAACAGGACAGCAGTGAACCGAAAAAATGGCACGCAACAAAATCTAAAACTTCTCCACTTCAACGAATGGCTTACCTCACTTTTACCTCATGACATCGTACATTCCCCATAGGAGCGCTAAGAACAAAGAGCATTGATTATTGTAACCGTTGTGAGGGAAAGTTAAAATTACACGCATTGCCATTGTTGTAAAGATTATATGAATAAACAAAAAAATCTAGAAGAATTTGACATCATTTCAGCACTTCTCTCCACAAAAAAGGTGTTTCATAAACAGGAAGGAAGACGGCACCAATCGGTATGGAAATCAGAGATCAGGAAATTTACGCACGAGGTGTGTTCCCATAAATGATGTTTTGGATGGAAGCATCAATGTACGAAGTTTGTAATAAAAAATTTACCATGATTATGTAAGGCTTCAAAGAACAGGATAGTAATGAACCGAAAACAAAGTCGGTACAATCAAAACAAAAAATTTCAAAGTGAGATTATTGGTAGTACAAGCCTCCCTACCACAACAAAGTTCAATCAATGGAAGCAGGAAACCATTCAACATGAACTTGACAAAACGAGGAATGTATGCACAAGATTTGTTCCCACACAAGACTCCATACACGGAGTAAGATTTGATTATTAGTTAGTTTAAACCTCCCTATTCGCAACAAAAACGGTTAAAAAAGGAAGGCATCATTTAGTATATTCCCAATTGAAAATTAGCGGAGTTGCGCGGGAGATTTTTAGCAGTTTTTCGCAGTGATCGCAGTTTTAAGACGAATTTCAGCAGTTCCCTGCAGACAAAATAGAGGGGAGTCAATCCGAACGGCGTTTTTTGGCAGACCTGAGCAGTAATTGTCTGCAGTCGAATTCAAGCAGACATTTCTCCAGCGGCCTGCGTCGTTCGCAGCAGTAAATGACTCGATCGAAAACAGGCAGTAACAAACTGCGCTATTTATAGTTTTAAGCAATAATTAAGCCGAACATGTTTAAGCAGAATTTGCAGGAATTAGTGAGTGTTCTCACGCGCACTTGCAAATGAAAACTTGAGCACTCCAACGCATGAGCGCTTGAGCACTCCAACACATGAAAAGAAGAAAAGAAAGAAAAAGAAAAACACTTTATTTCCAATATATGTCGATGATACAAGAACCTCATATATGGTTTTTAAAATATCTTGACGTAAGAATTCTTATATGCTACAAACACATGAATATCGTAATACCCATGTCAATAGTCGAAATAAATGATTGAGGGCAATGTATTCCTTATGTGGCTTAATCTAGATTTGATTGTATATGTAATTGCAATAATAAAAGAGAACACAATTTAATTAGCGCTTGAGCACATCTGAGTACGAGCACACGAGCAGATATGAGAGTACGAGCACACGAGCAGATATGAGAGTACGAGCACACGAGTCTCGTGCTACAAACAAGAACATAATCGGGTGTTCAAGCAAACACGTACAAGATCAACCCTAAGCAAAGTAGGAGCTCATTGCTAATTGCAGCTTCTGCGCAGGGTTGCAGATTGGTCATATCATGGCCAATTTGCACAAAATTGGCCATTTTTTGAACGCCGTGGCCGTGAGAAATTCACTTGGCCAATTTTAAAAACAAAGCACAATTCAATAAACAGAATTAAGACCTGCAACATCTCGAGGAGGTGCTTTCGACGGAATATTGTCAAAGTGAGTAAAAAAGTCATTAGTATTCTGATTTTTAAATGAAAAAAATTTCTATATATTTTATGGTGGCCGTTTTGGCCATCGTTATTCGTAAAATGTGGCCATGAGCTGACGGATTCATCTGGCAACCCTGCTTCTACGTGACCGCGCCCCAGCAGACAGATAAAATGGGTCCCATATGAGTGCAACATGGACAGGTAGGATTTTGATGGTTGGTATCTAATCAGAAATGGAAAATCGTTGGCTTTGCAATGGTTTATCCAGTTTGTGGAAGCACGATATTTTCACCATATGGGTTTGTTTCGTGATTTCAAAAATTGAGTTTCCAATGGTTCCGCCACATATATAGTAGATGGAAAACCCATTCAGCACCGATTTCTGCTAAAATTCCCATCGGCATTTTCCATATTGATTAGGCTATTGATCGTACAGAACTATGTTTTTCATCATTATTTTAAATAGTGGAATACAAATATTCGCTAATTAAGTTCTTGAAATTTTGCTTGGCACCTGTGTTTTATAAAATGATTTTTTATTTTATTATTTTTGATATTATTAGTCAATGTAGACTAATTCCAATATATTGATTTTGCTATAAATTCAGTCACTTAACCTGTTCTAGACATAGATGACAAAAATCACCTTTATCGTAACGATAGCATTAAGTAGACCTATCCCTATCATAAAACCCATTTGACATTCATCATTTTCTTGAGTAAGTCACTTCCGTGCAATTTTTCATGTCCTTATACGTTACATAGATAAACGTGACGTGTGTTGTGGTTAAGTCTGATTACATAATCCGACATTCACATCAATCAACTACATAAATCGCAAAGTACATATTTTCATTCAACGAAAATAATTCAATTGCGTAAAAACAGTCATTTGAAATTATAAAAATTAACAATAAATATTTCCTATACGAATAATTTTAACGACTAATCTCTTGGTTTCTCATGCAGTCCTAGAGTCGGACATCTTGTGCGCGATACGTTAAAGTCATGACTCATGAATGATTGGCGGATTTGTCGCCAGTATGAATTTAGTGACGGTTTGTTGTGGTTTAGTAGCTGTGCTCTTCCTGGTTAGGACATTCATTCCTTATCTATAAACACCAATAGGTGAAGTTTATCATTTAAAATAACTGAAGAAAATGTCTTACCCAATTTTTTGCTTGATTAGGGTTGCAACAACTGTACTGTCGATAAGAGAACCTTCCCTGTGCTTAAAATTTAACCGAATTACGCGTAGATGAAACGGCTTTCATATTCAATCACATAACGAGTAGGCATCATTTGTGGTACAACCTGTTGTAATTCAGTTGTTCTTTATGAATTGTTTCATGTAAAGCTATATTCAGTATGCGTCATAGTCGAGTTACCATGCAGTGAAAGGTACGAATAATGGCAAGACAAATCGTTTTCTGAACGATCGAAAACAATGGCGACCTCACGGGATCGGTAAAATTGAAAGCGTGGAAAGCACTGAAGAATTCATTTTTTCAATTATTGATGTTGTGAATACAGTTATAAATATCGTTTATCACGATGGAAAATATTTTTAAAAACGATAATTTTCCAACTTGACTAAAATTTTACATGGGGGACAAAAACATCCGTAGTATTTGCTTGAAAAGCTTCTCATTTGAAGTATGTTTTATTGAACGTTGGACAATTTTATATAATGTTTCAACAATTGCAAATATGATAGCTTTCTGAGTGATGCAGTGTGATCTCAACGCACATATGTGAGTTCTGACTATTTTATTATTTGAGAAGACTTCAATATTATTTTCTTTTTTCTTATTTCATTAATTGTTTCAAATTTCTTCGATTCCCACAAGTTTTTGACATGATAGCTATATGTACTGTTACTACTGTCATGTGCATTCTTAATTATTGACGATAAATGATTTTAATGCTTTTCATCTATTATTCTCTATTTCGAAAAGTACTTCTCTTGTCTTTTTTAGTACTCAGACCAGTTGATTAACAGTTAATTCATTGAAATTGCATTAGTGTGCAAACACTACAAAAATAAAATGTATTATTATGCCTTTCACAAAAGTGTGAAGGAAAGATGTGCATCCAAGCTTGCAGAAACATTAGGCGGCCTAAATTAAAGAAGTCGAAGTTGCCTCAATTCACTCTCTGAGTCACTCAAGCAGGCGGCAGACTTTGAAGACCCAGCTCGAAAGGAAATATTGGTGTATCAGCTGTCACTGATGGGAGGGAATAAGCTCTCCAGTACAGTCGCCAGTATAATGTGCCATCTTCTGACAAAACTGTGTCATTAACTGCAGTCGTATAAGGGCTTCTCAAAAAAGCAACCCTTCTGCAGATTGCTTCTCTACAAGTTTGTAATTGGTGAGTACATTGTCTGATTGGTTTCACAAGTGTGAATCTGTCAAGGAAGATCACCTGAATCTTTCAGATCTTTGATACTTTTGATGTAGAATACAGAGCCAATGTAAAGTTTTATTTTCAAACAGGTGTGCTCTCATAATTCTTTCATGTTTAAGCTCATCAACTCAACTGGCTCCTCAAATTGTTTGTTTCTGTGCTCTGATGTATATACGGTAATGAATTGTACATCAATGCATGTAAAGTTACCTTCATTCATTGTTGTAGGTTTATGATGAAATGTTTACGTATATTATTAATGTGTGATACTAATTTCCATAAGCACTTGAAAATGTGGGTATATCCACTGAATAATCAATGATCTGAGTCTCATATCTTGTAATTTAAAAAAATTATTTACTATAAACAGACCCTCTTTCTTATCATGTAGATGCTGTACAACAGAGCGTGCACGGTAAATCTTTAACAGTCACTGACATCAACCACTTCAAAGCGTTGAGCCTCGTCACTGCAAGAGAGCGAGGTAAGGGTCGCTTAGATTTAGATTAATATTTACATTATTGTGTTTCATGTACTTGCAACTATGTCGAAATTTAGGATATTTTTTATATCCCATTACATCGTTAACGTGATCTTATAGAGGAAAATGAGAATGAATTTTAGATTCAGTGCAAAAAATGGCCTAGAAGCAAGCATTATCTGTAAGACCTTAAACACAGCGCACGCCAGTGTTTTCTGCGTTTGAATTTTTTTTATTCATTTTCATGCGCAAATT
>JACJUY010007301.1:0-21579 GCA_014220935.1 Platorchestia sp. MABIK
GGTTAAAATGAAAATTCAAACACTGAGAGGCCAAGATAGGAGACAGCTCTCACTATTCAAAAAATCAAAGAAACATACATTGCGTGTGTAAACGTAAAATTAATTACAGTGTAATTAAATTGCACAATGTACACTGCTCTCAAGAAAGTACTTCAAATACACGGAAAACATTCGGCAGGTGTCAGTAGAAGATAATTCAAATTGAAGGAAAAAGTAAAAAATCACACCTACATATTAGTAATAGGTATTTATTTTTTCTTTCCATTTACAGTGTTTTTTGAAGGTAATTGGGTTATATTAAAGTTTTTTAGAATATTAGATTGTTTCTTCTGCAAATTATTCTGTGAATATTCTGCAGATTGTTCTGCCAAGTATTCTGTCAGTATTGCAAGAGCAATACTGACGATTGCTGTCTCTGGGGAAGGAGCGTCGTGTTGAGCGGCAATGTAAAAGCAAGTCGGTGTGCACTGACACTCAATCCTCTCGTGGGAGGAGCTCTAGCAAGTTCACCGTCGCTCCACACCGACGCTCCACACCGCAGGTGTAAAATGAGCTTAAGGCGGAGTAAACGAAGGTAAAAGAAGCGGCGGGAAGGGTGGCATGACGTGTTAGCGCTCATGTGCCATATCATTTCACCTAGATATTACTCACCTACTGTTTATTGTTAGAGACATGTGTATTTATCATTCAGCTGTTCAAGATCTTGTACAATTTGGCAACGTCGAGTGCTCGGTACCTCCCTTGGACCTCCCCTTCTCCCCTCCTGTTCTGTAGACATAAATAAGACTGCTAGCCGCGGAGGAGTTCAGTGTGACATGAATGCCGAAGTGATTACGATGTCAAACGGCTAGCTGAATCTGCCTGTCAAGGTCAGAGTAGCTGGTACTGGATTTGCTATTTTAATTAGGATTGAAGCGCACCTGGAGTGCTCCTGAGCGATGCGTTACCCCTGAGCCTCACGCTCGTTTCGCTCGGTGCCAGGTCCCTGGTACCACTTGTGGTACCGGTTTCAACAAGGAACTACAAAATACTTCGATAAAGGATAACAAAAGTCAAGTCAATATTTCAGAATAGCTTTCAAAAGGTCAACTGCGCTGATTTCTCGGAGCAATATAGCTTGTAAATGAGAAGACCTGTTATTTGGTACTAAAATGCATTTTTTGAACAATGCAACTGTCAATATTCAACCCATTTCTCCTCAGAAACTGGTAATCGTGGAGCAATGATTTTAGTATCATTGGATGTGCAAAAAGTTGTTGCATGAAGAGTCAGAGGATTTCGTTGAAATTCATAGTAGTATTTTAGTTACATTAAAAAATTTACGGAAAAAATGACTCGTCAAATTTTTCATTTAAACTTCAGAAAATCTAAACTACTATGAATTTCAAAAAAAATCTTCTGACTCCATATGCAGCAACCTATTGCGCATTCAATGATATCTAAACCATTACTCTACGATAACTATTTTCTAAGAAGAATTGGCTTGAAAAATTGTATATGTTCCGCCCTATTTCTCCCCATTATCTACAGAATTATGGCAAAATAGAAAAAGTGCACGAACCAACCCCTATTTCTTTTTTAAAATACTAATTTAAATATTGCATTTAATTACCTAATGGTAGAAGTATTTGAATTTTTTTTAAATCTTCAAAAGTTTTAAATACTGTATTCAAATACTGTATTTAAATACTGTTAAATACTGCGCTACTCTCTACGTGATCATGTGTTAAACTGTCTCGAAAATATCATCCTTTAAAAATGTCAGGATGTCAAAACACCAAAGCTTGGGTGCATAATTTATCTCAGTTCCTATACCGGATTTTACAGATTTTATTATTGCAGATGCTTCTCTCGATATTGTGCCTTCAATGTCTGTGTTTTTTCTTTTAATATTAATAATCAAAAAGTTAGGTAGTGGTTTGGTAGACGTCTTCTTTTACCAATACATTTTAAATGAATCCAGCTTTGTGTTCCATAAGCATGGATAATGCTTGTAATTATTAATCAAGACGGAAACCTCATCACGTGACCATAGGGAGTGCGGCATTGTCATAATCTCCCTTCGCAACGTTTGAATCATCGCTGCCGAGCTTATTTATACACACGCGCTCTTCACCGTCACCGATCTTTTTGAGTGTCACCTAGCCCCACCCAATGCAGCTAAGTCCCACCCACTGCAAACCAAAATGACCCTAATTGCGTGAGCGGCACCGATCCTAATGACCGTCACCGGCATATCAAGCAAGTTAGAGATTTTTCCTCATGAGCGTCAGTAAAGCTCATTTTACACCTGCGGTGTGGAGCGTCGGTGTGGAGCGACGGTGAACTTGCTAGAGCTCCTCCCACGAGAGGATTGAGCGTCAGTGCACACCGACTTGCTTCTACATTGCCGCTCAACACGACGCTCCTTCCCCAGAGACAGCAATCGTCAGTATTGCTCTTGCAATACTGACAGAATACTTGGCAGAACAATTTGCAGACTATTTACAGAATAATTTGCAGTGTGCCGCCCTTCGTGCGTTCGTGCACAGAGCCACGTAAAAGCGCTTGTCGCGTCTGAGTAATCGCACTTTGATCGAGCTCTTCCCGCCGATAGCATCGGGCCTAAGCAAGCTCCGGCCCCAAGTAAACCACCCGGAACGTTGCCGCCTTTCATATCCTACCTGACACAACGGAGCCCCAGCGAAAAAGGGCTCACATTGGTGGCCAGTAAACGACGCACCCACGGAAGAAATTGTTTTCCAAGTGAAAAAGTTCAAGAAATTCGTCGAAAGTTTGAGAAGAAGAGAAGAAGTTTGAGAAGTTTGGAAGTTTGAGAAGAAGATCTGGTGACAACAGCAAATCAACGGTAGTCAAGAATCATCGTGAAGATTGTCTCGTCAAGAAGTAAAAGCAGAAGTAAAAATCTAATATTCTCGTCTCGTCAAGGAGGCTCACAGCAGAAGTAAAAATCTAATATTCTAAAAAACTTTAATACTACCCAATTACCTTCAAAAAACACTGTAAATGGAAAGAATAAATAAATACCAATTACTAATTTGTAAGTGTACGTTTTTTACTTTTTCCTAGAATTTGAATAATCTTCTAATGACACCTGCCGAATGTTTTCCGTGTATTTGAAGTACTTTTCTCGAGAGCAATGTACATTATGAAATTTAATTACACGGCAATTAATTTTAAGTTTACACACGCAATGTATATTTCTTTGATTTTTTGAATAGTGAGAGCTGTCTCCTATCTTGGCCTCTCAGTGTTTGAATTTTCATTTTAACCATTGCAATATCATAATTTGGGAAGTGAGATGCTAGACTTTTAAAAGCATCTTCTCTGGACACTGTTTTTATACTCTGCGAGCTTAACGTTCCATAAACTTGGAAATTCATCACATTTTTCAATGGGAGGTTTCATTTCTTCCTTGCTACATAATATGTAAGCCATGACTACACATGCTCTCTATGGTCTCAAGAGCAACTGAACGCTGTTGACTGGCAGTGCACACCGCCAATATTTAGCATGCAGAATGTTGCCGCTCCTTACCGAGAGCGTGGCAATAAGGGTCATTTTGCATTGCTGTGGGCGGAGCTTATTTGACTGGCGGGATGGAGCGACGGTGTGGAGCGCGAAGACACCGTCAATGTAAAATGGCCTTAACAATGAACGGTGACGGTGAAGAGCGCGCGTGTATGAGCTCGGCAGTGATGGATCAGACGTTGAGGAACGAGGTTGTGACAATGGCGCTTACTCCGTGGTCACGTGGAGAGATTTCTATCGTGATTGATAATTACAAACAATTTCCATGCTTATGGAAAACAAAGGAGGATTCGTATAAAAATTGATTGGTAAAATAAGACGCCTACCAAAAAAAGCGAAACAACTACCTAGCTATTCGATTGTGAATATTTAAAGCAAAATACAGACATTGAGGGGACAATACCGGAAAGCGGCTTGTGCTGTGAAGAAATCTGCGAAATCAGGTGCAGGTACTGAGGAAGTTTATCCACCCATGCTTTGGTGTTATGACATGCTTACATTTTTAAAGGATGATCTCATTTGCGACACCGAATCATCTTTGTCTCAGGTAAGTTACGAAAGAACAGTATACAGGGTGTTTTTTCATTTGTACATCTTTTTACCACACAAAGAGAAACACAAAATATAACAATTTTCATGAGTGACAAAAACCTCAAAACTCCGTTTTCGAGAAATGTGACCTGGAATAATTTTGTCAATTATTTGATAAATAATAGGCTTACAAGCAGCCAGCGAGTAAAATTTAACTTCTTGGGCAGGCTGTTGGCGTGCGCTTTAGCCTATTCATACGGGAATCTAAAATTGTGTTAGGTTATCATTTGTCAAAAACAAAGGAGTTTTGATGTTTATGACACTTGGAAAAATTGTTGTATTTTTCGTTTTTCTATGTATGCTAGAAATATTTATATGAAAAACAGAAACACCCTTTATAATTAAATCTATAATAATGTGTGAACAGTAACCTGTTGAAGCAAATGATATTGCATTTATTTTTATTTTCTTCTATTTTGGTAAACCGTGCATTGAACTACCACGTCTATAACAAAATATTTGTCACTGTTTAATTATGCTAATGTTTATACATGAGTGATGAGGGAAAGAGATGAAGAACGGGAAATGCAGCATAATTATTTAGCTATTTAAGGGCACCATTTTCCAGCATTTTCAGTCAAAAACTCGATTATTCCGATTTTTTTTATTGCTTTGAAAGAGTTTGAGATATGTTTCCGAATCTCTGTAGAAATATTAGGAACGTTTTTCAACTCCAGCGCCCCCCAGAAGGGGGGGGGAAGTGCAGGTAGTTAGAGATAAATTGAAGGTACGGCGACACAGCCGTACTTGTACGGTTTTCTTGGTGTAACAATGTGTAAATTTCAATTGTAAATCATTATCTAATTGAATTGAGAGTATGTAACAGTACTTTAGAAAGGTCCGCTACGACTCCCCACTGCTCCCCCCCCCCCTCTCCCTCTCTCTTCCGCTGGACCATCTGGGGAGCGAAGCGCCTTGGTTTTCAACACTGACACGCACATATCTCCGCTAATTTTATTGGTATATTTGTGCGGTTTGTTGCATTTGAAATTATAATGTGTGTTCTAAAATTCTATCAACGTTGATTCACAAAAATTTTAGGTTCAAATTTTACGGAGACTTATAACTTCAATCGGCGTTCCTGTACAAAATAAGTTTTCAAGACATTCGTTTCCGTTTCTCGAAAATTTACAAAGCTAGAGCAATGTGGTTTGTTGCATTTGAAAGAGAAATGTGTGCTCTAAAATTCAATCAACGTAAATTTTCTAAAAATTTTAGGTTACATTTTGTACGTGGACTTATAACTTTAATTTGCGTTTCTGAACAATATAAGTTTTCAAGGCATTCGTTTCAAAATCTCCGAAATTTACAAAGCTAGAGCAATGGGGTTTGCTGCATTTGAAATTGAAATGTGTGTTCTAAAATTTGGCTGACGTGGATTTTCAAAAAAATTTACGTGAAATTTTCCGTAGACTTTTTACCCTAAAATTATACCTTTTTACCCTACCTCTTTCAAAATTTTTTTATAAAAATTCGGAATGAATTCAAATTAAAAAAACCTCTTAGCCAAATTTTGGAGCACACATTTTATTTTCAAATGCAACAAACTGCATTGCTCTAGCTCTGGAAATTTCGGTGATTTTGAAACGAATGAAAGTTATTTATACATTTATATTATTAGGAATGATTAATTTTCTATGCCATAATGCAAAAAACTTGTTTGAGAAAATTCGTTGGGAATTTAAAGATCTAATAGTCTGCAAATTTTCATAAACGTAAGTCCATTAGAAAAAATCTACGATTTTTGGGAAATGGTGCCCTAAAACAACATAATAACGTATGCTCTCAAAAACATAAAGGAACATTCCTACCTCGCAAACTTCAGTCAAGTTATGTTAATATCGCCTAAAGAAAAACTTACCAGTACATGGAACACAGCTATTTATGTAAAACTAATCTAATGACCCTGATAAATTACATAAATTTTTGAAAGTTTGCAGACAGAACTTATTCTAAGCCAAACATTTTTCTTTGCCACGAAACATTGCCTTCATTATTGAAATAATGTGTGAAATCCTCTCTAATATCTTTACTAGTTTGGGACGGATTTCGGTCGCTTGTCCTTTCTAGTGGCGTCATAATGCCTTCTTGTCGCCATGGTCCTTCAACAGTCATTTCATGTTCTTCTTGCTCTCGATCCAAGTCACCATTTCCAATATGCCCAACTTCATTTTCTTTTCGCAAAAAGTTATGTAGAACGACACATGCTAACAAGTTTTGTAGGGGTTAGAAGAATGGGTGTCTGGAAAATTCTGAATTATTGCTATTGATTTTGTATTAGCCATAATTCCAAATGCATTTTTTGCCACTCGTCTCGGTCTTGATAGTCTATATGAGAAAATTCGCTGCTCTTCTGTTTGCTATCTGTATGGAAAGGGTTTCATTAAGTGTGGTTTCAAAGAAAATGCGTCGTTTCCTACAAAAACGAAAGGAAGTTCTTCATTTGAAAATAATGCTGCACTCGGAGATGGTTATTTGGCTTTTTGATTTTCCAGTAATGCACTCAAAGAAGAGTTATTCCAAACTTCTCCGTCTGAAATTCTCCCATTTGCTCCGACGTAAACGTAAATGAACTCCTAATTTGAATTCACTACCGCCATCAAAACAATGCTGTGAGTTCCTTTATAATTGTAATAGAAAGAACTGCTTTTGGGGGGTGGCTGTATAACGACATGTTGAGCATCGATAGCCCCAACGCATTTTTTGAAGTTCCATTTTGTTGCAAATCCTTCAGCGACTGCTTTCCAATCCTCTTCATTTGTTGGCATCTGAAATTTTAAAAAAGGGTTAAATTAAGGAAACCGTAAACATATGTTTGGAACTAACATCAGAATTTTAATAACTATTTTAACCTCTGCACTGGCATCGTATGATCGGTGAAGAATTTTTCGTTTTAACCTATGCATTTGATGATAGTTTAATAATAGCTTTTCGGTGCGTGAGAATCAGAACGAATATCTATGAGGAAACACACACAGACAACAATCTATGCAGACAGACAAACATACCTGCAATTTAAATATGACACCTAAACTATTTTTCAGATGTCTTCATATTTTTGTAAGGTTTGTCTCGTGTTATTTCTCACACTCATGTGTATGTGTACAAACATTTTGCAGCAGGGGTAATGAAATTAAATACAATTAATCATTTTTGTTCCAGTAGTTGCACATGATGTTTTTATTTTCCTTTTTTCAGACAGTTAACGTTAGTCTAAATGAATCTAAAGACCATGCAGGCGACAGATTTCGATCGATGGCGAGGTGTAGGGAGATGATTTGAGGGAAATTTACAAAGGTAACCCAAGAACATTTGAGCTAACAAGAAAGTTGATAAACGACGTTATAACTGAGGCACATTTAGGAGAGATAGATAGCACAGAAATTGTTAACATAGCTTCGGCTACTGATGACTGGGACGCTGCTACGCAATCTTAATAATAAGATGTATGCATTCGATAGTCTCCATTCTGGTGAATATTTTTAGTAGTATTGTTGTTTCTCAATGCGTTGATATTTGTGCTGCACAATTATGGAAAATTCTATAATACTATATTTCGTGGTAAACAAATAATTTGAATAATTGTCAAACGTACATACCGGACCTAGTTAGAATTTTTCAATTTTACATTCATAAAAAACATTTTGTCATGTATTATGTTCACCAAGTTTGCAGTAAACAAGTAACATGAATAATTGTCATGCGTACATAACGGACCTAGTTAGTATTTTCCAGTTTCATTTTCACGAAAACATTTTGTCATGTATTTTGTTTATCAAGTTTGTAGTAAACAAGTAATATGAATAATCGTTATACGTACATACCGGATCTAGTTCGTTTTTTTCAATTTTACATTCACGAAAACATTTTTTATGCCTTATGATTACCAAGTATTTCAAAACAAATGTTTGAATTGTTGGAGTCCTTTTTTTAAGTAAATAGCAAGAACAAATTCATATTTGTAGAGCATACGTTTGGAAATCTCTAAATTGCTTGATGTTGTAATCAAAAAATGATGGTAATAATGTCCATACGTAGACAACGGACCAAGTTTGTTTTTTTCTATATTATTTTCACGTCAACATACTATGTTATGTATTATATTTACAAGTTTTCAATAGAAAAAATTGAGATGTATTGTAAGTAGTTTCTTAAAGTATATAGGAACATTGGATCGTATTTCATTATACATAAAAACCTACAACTTATTCATGCCAAAAATAATCGTATACGGTAGATGTGAAACATATTTTAAAACTGGAAATTTTGTTAAGTGTTTCATTTCTTAGCATAAATATTTACATGAAAGTAAAGACCTACCAGGGCCATCCTGGAAGATATTTATAAACAGGCAACAAGTAAGATTATTGTAAACTCCCAATATTCATTACTTCCTAAATATGACCCCTATTTTGAGACGTTTTTCTAATACTATTTTTCAAAAAACTAAGCATTAAACACATGTTCATTAACTATGCATATCGGCACCTACAAAATTAAACAAATTATAAGGAAATCAAAATTGAAATAAAGGAAATAACAATTCTTCTATCAAAAAAGCATTTAATTAGTTATTTTCGAAAAAGATCATGATTCAAATTTTCCTCAATAGATTTTCTTACCTTCAGGTGATCAGTTTTTAAAGCCTCGCATTTGGCGTCACATGTTTCAGGGATAATATTGGTCAGTGTTGACACATGCATCATTGTTTGGTACTGTAATCTGGAGTTCTTTAACTCTGATATTAGATAACAAAGTTGCTCCAAGCCTTGCACCAGGCGGAATGCTGCTCTTCATCACAGTGTCACTTCGTTGTATATTTACTTTAACTTTTTCCAAAAGGCTCTCAAACATTGGAAGTGTCAACTTCATATAATTTGAAAACAATTTTTTTAACTTTTGGAATAGTTGCCCATAACTGCCCCTAGTTTCTCTCTCCTGCAATCACTCTTTTGTCCACACTGATCTATTTCGTCACTTAGCTCGATGCCTCGAAATTACAATGCTGAGAGCCAAATCTTCACTACTTTCATCAGAAGACATACTGCCTCAATGAACATTAGTGCTGTACTAAACACATGATCACGTATCAGCCTTGGGATTCCGCCGCTGTGATAAACCCTTCCGTGTATAAGCTTAGCAGTGAGCGTGTTTATGCTGTTCACGATGATCGGTGACGGTGAAAAAAGCTTGCGTGTATAATGGCCTCAACGCTCAAAAGGGAAAATATCCAACTTGCTTGATTTGCCGGTGACGGTGATAAGGATCGGTGCCGCTCACGAAATTAGGGTCATTGAGGATTGCAGTGGGTGGGGCTTAGCGACACTCATAAAGCTCATTCTACACTAGCGGTGTGGAGCGACAGTGTGGAGCGACGGTGAACTTGCTACAGTTTTTCCCGCGAAAGGATTGAGCGTCAGAACCGCTCAACACGACGCTCCTTCCCCAGAATACGTGGCAAAACAATTATTTATTTACAGAATATTTACAAAATAATTTGCAGAATTAAAACGCGAATTCTTTTAAAGACTTTAATGCTACCCTATTACCTTAAAAAAACACTGTAAATGGAAAGAAAAAATGAATACCAATCACTATTTCGTAAGTGTATTTTTTTACTTTTCCTTTAATTTAAATAGTCTTCTAATGACTCCTGCCGAATGTTTTCCGTGTATTTGAAGTACTTTTTTGAGAGCAATGTACATTGTGCAATTTTAATTACACTGTAATTAATTTTACGTTTACATACGCAGTGTATATATCTTCAACTTTTTGAATAGTGAGAGCTGTTTCCTATCTTAGCCTCTCAACGTTTGAATTTTCGTTGTAACCTGCAATATCATAATTTGGGAAGCAAGATGCTATACTTCTCTAAGCATCTTCTCTGGGCACTCTGTTTTTATACTCTGCGAGCTTTAACGTTCCACGAACATGGAAATTCTTCATATTTTTAGATAGGAGTTTTAATTTCTTCCTTGTTCCGTAATATGTAAGCCATGACTACATATGCTCTCTATAGTCTCAAGTGCAACTGAACGCTGTTGACGGGCAGTGCACACCACCAATATTTAGTGCTGAATATTGCCGCTCGTTGCCGAGAGCGTGGCAATAAGGGTCATTTTGCATTGCTGTGGGCGGAGCTTATTTGGCTGGCGGAATGGAGCGACGGTGTGGAGCGCGAAGACACCGACAATGTAAAAGGGCCTTAAAGATCGGTGAAGGTGCAGAGCGCTCGTGTATACACGTAATGCTTTTGAAAGTAAAGTTGAACTGTTTTAGACTCACAAGCTTGATAAGGGGATAGAACATTTAAGTGCTTTTGAAGAGAACTTCTAAGATATTTCTTTCCACTTTCATGAAACTTTGATGTGATGCGATTACGCGCGTACTGTAGAAATGCATTGTAAACGCTGGATAACTAAACGAGCAATAGCATAACTATTCATGTCAACGAGCATTACATCAGTACAGTAATTACTAAATGTTTCTCATTACTTAGAAGTGCCACGAATGACCGGTTTATACATGACTACTTGAGCCCGACCAAGTAACAGATTAGTTTCTAGGATATCTCATAAAAAACTTAACATTTGCAAATACATTTAAAGTAGAATATGTGAATTGAACCTACACTTGACTGTTAGAATATTTACTCATCGCGAGACATTAACAATATCATCTAGGGCTAGTGTGACCTGCATTCGAACAATCTTATTTTCAGTTATTTCCAATTCAAAAAAAGGCCAACCAACTTACACAAGCCAGTAGATAGGACACAGCTTTTCCTTAACATTTAAATTGATCAATGACTTCGTTGTAAAAACTCAAAACCTATTTTAAATGGTCCGAGATAATTTTTGTTCTGATATTTAGATGGCAAGCTTTCCAAGGTCTACTTTGAACGAAGTAGAAACGATGGAGATCAAGTGTTTGTCATAGTTAAGGAGCATGGATTAATTGTTTACATTATTTTTACAATAAAAACTGCAAGCATTTCAAGGTTAGGAAAAGTACCTGCAGGTTCAAGCTGTTAAATATTTAATAATGTTTGTAATAATGTCGCTCGCTCGATGATAGATGCTCTAAGTGCGTCGAGGTTAATGGATGCCATTTTTAATACCTTCTGTAACAAGACTAGTTTGGTAAATGAAATTTGAGAATTAATTTATTGTTTGCTATTAATATCCTAGAATACCTCTAATGAAAACTTCATTACAAATGGTGAAAATGAGGCTTTTATTAATTTAATGAAACAACTACTCCAGTTTATCATTGATGGCTTGGTGTTAATTTCCTAACGAACATTAAAATTGTAGATATTTTTCACAACTGTAAAATGCTTGCAGGTTTTATCGTAAAAATTACAAAAAACTGCTTTAGTAGGGTCGGAACTATCAAGATTAACGCTAACATTGGCGCACGTAGTATCATCCTACTGTGAGTTTAATTTTTTTCAAGTCCTTGAAACTCGAAAAAACGGGTTTTAGGCAGTTTATCTTCCGTGAAAACAGATTTTTTTAGTTTTTCTACCTATGGGTGAAATTTGTCTGCACACAAAAAATAAAACACCCCATATAATGCAATAGCGTGGAAATTTCCCGAGCAAGGTGCTGTTATCAACACTGTAAATTTTTTTCGAAAGTGGAGAGACTCAGAAAAAACAATGATCCCTTCTTTGATGTAGGATAGAAGACGTCGCAGAAACGCATTTTCAACGAAAACTATTGAAAAATTACAAAAGACCATCCAAAACAAACGTCAGTGTATCCCAGTATTAAAATGAAGACTACAGAATTAATTTTCAAATTCCTTGGTTACTGCCGCTAATTTTATCACTGTCTTTTCAGAAGTACGAGTATGTGCTCAAGTCTTAAACGAAATATCTAAAATCAATTTAAATCAACCTTTAATTGTTTACCTATGTCCTACTGACCTGCAGGTGCCAGTGTAAAATAGAGAGCACGTCTAGTCATTCTACTGAAGATACGCTAAATTGATTGCGCACTGCAGAACATAAAAGCAGTAGAACAAGACGGTGTGCATGAGAGATAGTTTTCCTGTTATAGCACCAATGATTCACTGGTTGATTAGTACATGAATAACAACTAATAACTTTTCCATGAATGGGAACTCCACAAAATTAGACAGTTCAACATAACTGGCGACATTCACACAGTAACAAACTTTAGGCTCGTAAGTCTTTCGCCTGTCGTGTCCAAAATTCTAAAAAAATCTACGAAATTCGACTTGCAAGGAACGTGGGTAAATAAAATTTCTTTCGTGAAAATCAATACTCATATAGGAGAATCATTATAACTCAAGATGCTCTGCTCAACACTATACAAAAAATACAAGATGACATCGATCAAAGGAATGTGACACTCCTTCTGGTGCTCGAATTCTCAAGAGCTTTCGAGAGCGTCGAATACAAGTGACTTTAGCACAACTTATCGAACTTAGGAGTAGACTCTCAGTGGCTCCAAGTTAGTTAGCGAGTCGATCTCACGCAGTCAATTTATAGAAAAAAATGCCTCCATTTGTTCAGAATAATTTATTAATTATGTTCTTAGGCTTCTAGCACATAAATTTTCTCTATGCAAATGATGATCGAATTACGAGTTTTGCAGCAAAAATAAAAAAACCGCTAATGAAAGCTGGAAGCCTCTCAAGTAGCCTAAAATCGAGTTATAACCAAAGTCATCTCAAGCTCAACGCTAACGCCACAGTCCATTGTTTTTGAGTAATAGAAACAATTAAAATATGTCAAAATCTGACCAATCATGAGAAATGAATTAAACTCAGCTATTAGGTGAATGGGAAAATTTAAATTTTAAAGTTCCATTAAAATGAATTCTTCAAGTCCGACGCAGAGAAAATGTGGAACAAAATTAGCGGAACCGTCAGGTTTTTTTTATGATACTGATGTTCGATGAAGAATCTTTATATTACCCATTCAATCTTTAGTCTGGTTGTTTATTCACTATTACTGTCTAGTCTGATGCAACGTACATCAATATCTTTGTAGAGGTCTACAAAAATAAACAAATTTTGAAACAAGATGGTTTGCAAGAATAATTTTAACAAAAGCGGTCATGCAACCCCACTCCTAAATAATATGCACTCTCCCTTTTATCACTCTCCCTCATACCATCGCTAATTTTGCACAGAGTGGCCCATAAGTAAGGTACCTTTTTAAAATTATTAAATCTCTAAAACTGCCTTACTAAGGGGAACATTCTTTTAATTGCAACTCTTTCAGATCTCTGATTTCATCACCAGTGCTGTCAATCAATGAAAGAAAAAAACTAAAATCAAGAAGTTACATAAACTCTAAGAGACTAATGTCATAATACGTACATCGAAAAAAGTTTTACCTAACTCTTTTAAAACTGAATTTTCAAGCATTCGAAGTCATACGTACACATGCAGCTGAATTCTTGTAAACAAACGCGCAATGATATCTACGCGGAGAAGCACAACTACAGATATGCACATTCGACCACCCTCAATTTCCGCAGTTGGAGCAATATTCAATTTCATTGCCCTTTGATCATTATTTAACTGAGGTCTATGTGTAAAAATGAACAAGGATTCCAAAATTCTGAGGTCAAATTCAACCGTAGCTCTGCAAATCGTGGATAAATGAGAACTTTGAAAAAGGTGGTTTGATCTATGGCAATGATCTCCGAAAGCTGACTGGGAAGGATATGGTAATGGACGGCTGGTTTAATGGGACATACCAGAGTGTTGGTTGTGACCAACATATCGCTGGAGGGATGTACTTCCAACGTAGGACAGCAGGCATCAATCACTTTTATACAAGTAGATATATACAAGTATCAGAGATCATTCTCATATTTTTCTACTCTTCACAAAGTTTGGATGAATTTGACTTCAGAATTTTTTAATCCTGGTTCATTTTTCCCTTTGACTTCGTTAAATAATGATTAAAGTGCAATGAAGGGGAGGGTTGTCCCAAAACACCGAAATATTTTCAAAATACTTTTTCATTCATCAAAAAGTACGTATACATGTACCGGTCGTTTTGGTAAAGTTTTAGTCTCTTAGCATCACCGAAAGTGCGTCAAAAGGGGGGAATGGGTGAGAGAGCGGGGGGGTCAGCTGCACGCCATTATGCTATAATTACCGATAATTTTCGCTCTCTGAAATATTCCTATCCGGCGACGCACAAGCTCTACCTTTGACAAGCTCTACCTCAGTGCCTGTACCATGTCATGAACGATGCTGTCCCAGCTGACAGTTGCACCCCAGAAGTGGTCGAGGGTACACGGGCCTCTACTGGTTGGACGCCATATTCCAACAAGTGACAAGTAAGTTGCACCCCAAAACTCATTCGAGGAAGTTGTATGCTGCCTACTGAAGAGCCGCCTCAATCGGCAAATGCCTGTATAAAAGTGGCCACCCTGAACTTGTCAATTACCTGTCCTCTACGCACAAGTAAATCTTCAGTTTCTAAGCTACAGAGATGATTTTGGTATAAAAAACAATTGAACTCTTTCCATCTTCACGTTAGCTTCTGCAGATTTTAAAATTCGGACATGAGCTATACGTACTTGTCTTTTTTAGCAAACAATGTGTAAATTCATTTTCCATTTTTTCAAAAAGAATTTCGAAATTCAGGAAAAAAGAGTCAATATCGAGTTTAATGCGGTCACGGAAATTAAGGATTCTGTTCCAAAGAATCACTAGAGGAACACATTTAAAAACCGTTGATACGAATGACATTTTGCTCGCAGATGCGTTATTTTCGAGGGGTAACAGTAATTACGTTCAGTTAGGAATAACATTATATGGCCGGTTGCTTAGTCGCCGCATTATTGGGTCACGCCCACTTCTTGGCGCGAAATCAACAGCCTTGGTATGGGTAAGTTCAGGTAAGCTTTTTTAGGTTGATTTATGTTATTTTAGCCCATTTTATTTAAGTAACCTAACACAATTTACCCTAACCTCACCCATCGTTTCGTCAATACTGTATTACAGCATATTTACGTGTCCGTTCCTTCACTTTTATATACGACGTTCCTAAAATTTCGAAGTTGAATAATTCGAAAATTACGCATCGCCGAGCAAAATGTCATTCATGTTAAACGTTCTTTAATGTGTTCCTCTAGTGATTCTTGGGTACGGAATTCTTAATTTCCGTGAGCGCGTTTATCACGAAATTGACCGAAAAAAGTCCACGTTTAGTTGTAGGGAATACAATTCCGCTTCTTTTAATACCAAATCGTCTCTGTAGCTTAAAATCTTATGGTGATATTCGATTTTCCTCAGACTCTTTTTTTCATTTACTTTGAATAACTTGATTTCTATGAAGATAATGGGAAAAAGTACATGAGTCTAAAACTCATTTTTTCGATTTTACATACCTTATAAAAGTTTCATGAAGATCGGTCCAATAATAATAAAAATTTCCTTCAGGGGAACCCTCCTCTGGTATTAAATATTGCCCCTAATGTGTATATTGAAGGGTGTTCAAAGGTGTAGGTGTGTAGTTCTGATTCTTCGTGTTGATGTTATTGCGTGTTTGTTAGGTAGAATTCAGGTGTATATGTACATTTGGCTTCGAATGTTCGAGAATTCAGTTTTTATTGTTTAAATGTTTAATATGACAATAGTCTCTTAGAGTTTTTACAATTTGTTGATAATCATATTTTCTTAGTTTTACGGTTTGAGGATGGAATCAGAGATTCCAGAACGTTTGCAATTAAAAGAATGTTCTATTGTACTTTGGTTCTTCTTATCTTATAACTCAAAAGATTTTCAAAAAATCGTCCTATTATTTTATTATACCCAATCGCTATGGAGATCCAATCTTAGCTAAAATTTGGTGCCTGGAACGGAATTCGCAGAAAAGGACGAAGCAGATGTAATTTGGAGTTCCTGAGGGCTTGCTATCTCTTTGAAGTGCTTCCGAAGTTTCTATGAATTAGGCCGGCTCTGGCACCAACTTGAAAATTCGAACCTCTGGCGATCACTGCAGCGTAAGCTGCTTTGGAAAGAAATTAAACACAAATAACGTGACCTTAAACTATGGAGCAACTCCATGATGATCTTCTGGCTTAGCTAAAACCCAATGTCTCTGCTGTAGATTTCGCTTGAATGAAAGTATTGTTACAACGTAAAAAAGAACAAAATTTTAGTATTACCATTTGAGTACAAAAAAGAAAACTAGTCAGACTGGGTGTTTCGTCGCTGAGTAGTACCATTGATCCTTGCAACGTTAATTTGAATTTTTTAAATAGAATTTTGTCAAATGACGAGGATAGTGTTTTGTCTCTCTGACTAGAATTTGTGCTTCCTATAAGCAAATTGAACTTCCATTTGTATCTTTTTGTACTTCGAGAAGTTGTACTACAGATTGACAAAAATTGTTAAAGCCTCTTGTATTAATAACTTTGAGAGCTTTGAAAACAAACTGGGAACACTTGCGCACAAATTCTTCAGAAGATTTGACCATTATCATAAAACGTGCGCAGTGTTTGGGGAGAGAGATTTTTCAGTTTTGATGGACTGTCTTCCAATAGTTAAATTCATGTTACTAGGTCTGAGAGAGTAAATTGTGTAGTGCTATTAGACAAACAAGATTACGTTACCAAGTTAGAACGTATCTTGTCGGACTAAGAAAAACTTTATGAAGAGACTTCCGATGGAAAAACAATGTTTGTTACGCTGTAGAGGAAGAGATTGTCAAACGTCGCCGGATAGGAATATTTCAGAGATCGAAAATTATCGGGAATAATAGCATAATGGCGTGCAGCTGCCCCCCGCTCTCTCACCCATTCCCCCCTTTTGACGCACTTTCAGTGATGCTATGAGCCTAAAACTTTACTTTAACGACCGTTACATGTATACGTACTTTTTGGTGAATGAAAACGTATTTTGTAAATGTTTCGGTGTTTTGAGATAACCCTCCCCTTCATTGCACTTTAATCATCATTTAACGAGGTCGAAGGGAAAAATGAACCAGGATTAAAAAATTCTGAAGTCAAATTCATCCAAGCTTTGTAAAGAGTAGAAAAATTCGAACTTTAAATAGATAGTTTGAACTATGGGAATGATCTCTGATACTTGTATAAATCTACTTGTATAATTGTGATTGCTGCCTGCTGTCCTACGTTGGAAGTACATCACTCCAGCGATATGTTGGTCACAACCAACACTCTGGTATGTCCCATTGAACCGGCAGCCCATTATCATATCCTTCCCAGTCAGTTTTCGGAGATCATTGCCATAGATCAAACCACATTTTTAAAAGTTCTCATTTATCCACGATTTGCAGAGCTTCGGTTGAATTTGACCTCAGAATTTTGGAATCCTTGTTCATTTTTACACATGGACCTCAGTTAAATATTGATCAAAGGGCAACGAAATTGAATATTGCTCCATCTGCGGAAATTGAAGGGTGGTCGAATGTGCATATCTGTAGTTGTGTTTCTTCGCGTAGATGTCATTACGCGTTTGTTTACTAGAATTCAGGTGCATATGTACGTATGACTTCGAATGCTTGAAAATTCAGTTTTGAAATGGTTAGGCATAACTTTTTCCGATGTACGTATTATGATTTTAGTCTCTTAGAGTTTTTGCAACTTCTTGATTATCGTTTTTTTTCTTTCTTTGATTGACTCTGGTGATGTAATCAGAGATTCTGAACGGTTTGCGATTAAAGGAATGCTCCCCTTTAGTAAGGCAGTTTTAGAAATATAATAATTTCAAAAAGGTACCTTACTTATGGGCCACTCTGTACAAAATCAGCGATGGTATGAGGGAGATATAAAAGGGAGAGTGCATCTCATTTAGGAGTGGGGTTGCATGACCGCTTATGTTAAAATTACTTTTGCATACCATCTTGTTTCAAAATTTATTTATTTGTGTAGGCCTCTACAAAGATATTGATGTACGTTGCATCAGACTAGACAGTAATAGTGAATAAACAACCAGACCAAAGATTGAATGGGTAATATAAAGATTCTTCGTCGAACATCAGTTTCATGAAACAAAATCACGTGACGGTTCTGCTAATTCTGTTGCACATTTTCTCTGCGTCGGACTGTTAAAATTCATTTCAATGGAACTTGAAGGCCTAAATTTTTCAATCCGCCTAATAGCTGAGTTTCATTCTTTCCTTATGATAGGTCAGATTTTGACATATTTTAATTGTTTCTATAAGTCTGAAACAATGGACTGTGGCGTTAGCGTTGAGCTTGAGGTCACTTTGGTTATAACTCGAATTTAGGCTACTTGAGAGGCTTCCAGCTTTCATATGCGGTTTTTGTATTTCTGCTGCAAAACTCGTCGTTGCAATTCGATCACCATTTGCATAGAGAAAATTTATGTGCGAGAAGCCTAAGAACCCAATTAATAAATTGTTCTGAACGAATGGAGGCATTTTTTTCTCTAAATTGACTGCATGAGATCGACTCGCTAACTAACTTGGAGCCACTGAGAGTCTACTCCTAAGTTCGATAATTTGTGCTAAAGTCACTTGTATTCGACGCTCTCGAAAGCTCATGAGAGTTCGAGCACCAGAAGGAGTGTCACATTCCTTTGATCGATGTCATTTAGGACTTTTTGTATAGTGTTGAGCAGAGCATCTTGAGTTATAATCTTCTCCTATAAGCGTATTGATTTTCACGAAGGAAACTTGATTTACCCACGTTCCTTGGGAGTCAAATTTTGTTGATTTTCGATAATTTTGGACACGACAAGCGAAAGAGTTACGAGCCTATAGTTTGTTGCTGTGTGAATGTCGCCAGTTATGTTGAACTGTCTAATTTTGTGGAGTTTCCATTCATGGGAAAGTTATTAGTTGTTATTCATGTACTAATCAACCAGTGAATCATTGGTGCTATAACAGGAAAACTATCTCTATTGGACACCGTCTTGTTCTACTGCCTTTATGGTCTGCAGTGCGCATTAAATTTAGCGTACCTTCAGTAAAATGACTGGACTTGCTCTCTATTTCACACTGGCACCTGCAGGTGCAGTAGGACATAGGTTAACAAATAAGGATTGATTTAAATTGGTTTTAGATATTTTGTTTAAGACTTGAGCACATACTCGTACTTCTGAAAAGGCAGTGATAAAATCAGCGGCTGTAACTAAGGAATTTGAAAATTAATTCTGTAGTCTGAATTTTAATACCGGGATACACTGACGTTTGTTTTGGATTGTCTTTTGTAGTATTTCAATAGTTCCCGTTGAAAGTGCGTTTCTGCAACGTCTTTTATCCTACATCAAAGAAGGGAACATTGTTCCATTCGAGTCTTTTCACTTTCGAAAAAAATTTGACGGTGTTGATAACAACACCTTGCTCTCGAAACTTTTCGCTGTTGCATTTTGTGTGGTGTTTTATTTTTTGTGCAGACAAATTTCACCCATAGGTAGACAACTAAAAAAAATCTATTTTCACGGAAGATAAACTGCCCAAAACCCGTTATTTTTCGAGTTTCAAGGACTTGAAAATTTTTTAAAACGTACAGTATGATGATACTACGTGCGCGCGAATGTTAGCGTTGGTCTTGCTGAGTATCTGAGTCGGAGGAAAAAATTCACGACTCCGACTCCACCTTTCCAGAATTTTGCGACTCCGACTCCACTTATCTAAAATTTTGCGACTCCAATACCGACTCCACCTAATCACAATTTATAAGATGAATATTACTGCTTGCAGGTATTGCAACCTGCTCATATGGTTATTATGATCTTTATTTACGCACGACTTTAAAATTGGAAGCAGAATTTATAAAATCAAGCTTTACTAATATATATCTACTAGTGTACATGATTCTTCAAAAATGACAGGATTCGATTGTTTTCTTTTAAAAAGTCCCAAGACACAGATGACAAATAAATAGATCCACCCTAATAGTCCTCGCGATTAAAACATTTTGCACTTGTCCACTGGTGAAACTCTTATCACTGATACGATCAATTAGCTTCCTTTTATATGAACGTCACAGACGTACAGACACACCAAGCGAGCTACAACTGTTTTATATTTGAAATTATTATTAGCAAAGAAGTTTTCAACCAATTAGTCAAATCTTTCTTCTACGAAATGCTGCATTTTCTCAACATTAGATTCAATTTTCAAGCAAAATTTTTTACTTATAAACAAGAGTGAGCAGATGTTATGTTTTACACATGATTTGAATGGTATTTATGATACCATCCAATCAAGATAATTCCCATTGTATCAACATAGGGGAAATTAAATACAAAAACGCACATTTATTTATAAATTGATGGAGATACCTGGCTTTCAATATATGTATAGTTTTTTTTGTGCGGACAACTTTCCACCGAAGGTTGACACGAAATAAATCAAATTTTACGAATGATAAAATGCCCAAAACTCCTTTGTTTTAGAGTTGTGAGGACTTAAAGAAACTTTGCAACCTAAAGTATGATACCACGTGCTCGCCAATGTTAGCGTTACCTTTTTCACTTCAATGTAATCTAAGTCAAGTTCATTTTAATCTAAGGCGAGTTCGAATAAATCAAAGTCAAGTTCAAATAAATCAAAGTCAAGTTCGAATAAATCAAAGTCAAGTTCGAATTAATCCAAGTCAAGTTCAAATTATTCTGTCAAGTTCAATTTAATCCAAGTCAAATTCGAATTAATCCAACTTCAAGTTGACTCGTTCTGCGTAGATAACTTTTATTTTTATTCCAAATGAAAAACGTTTAATAGGTGATTTCGATAACACAAAGTCTTTTCGAAATTTTAAGAGGTTAAATATTACATTAGCTTGGAAATCTCAGTCATAAATATTAGGTAGTTATGAAACTCAGTGCAAGATCACAAGAAAAAGAATTATCCCTTAATAACTGCAAAAACTTCTACGAAGCCGTTCTTAATGGAATTGATGAGACTTTTATATGCTCCTAAACCTCAGAGTTTAAGGCACCCTAAACTTTCTCTTAATGCACATTCATAGTAGTGCAGTAAGGGTTCGTTCTTTGACAGGTTTCCCGTAAAAAAGCTTTTTTAGGGCGGGAGAGCATCGGTCGATGGAGGTTAGGGACTTCTCAAATGAATTTACTGTTGTGAAATTGGTGTACGAATCGTATCACGGTTCTGGCTTAGTAAAATGAAGGTCAGAGAACGCGACAAACTTAGAACGAAAAAAATGCTTTCATTTAAGTTTAGTTCTAAAGAAATTACAAATAATTTCTAAATTTATTCCTACTAGTTTCATGTGAACGAAGTTTTACTTCACGGTAGACAAATCAAACGTCAAGAATGCGGTCAATTATTTGTCGAATTTTGCGACACACGAGCTCGTGTAACAGAAAACACATTGTCAAGAATATATATGATAGAGGCCAAACTGATTCAATTTTGCATTGTCTAAGATGTTCTTCGATTATCCATGTGCTGCAAACTTTAACCATCACAATTCTTGTACGAAAAATAAGCTGCAATTTTACTCA
>JACJUY010007301.1:27622-44845 GCA_014220935.1 Platorchestia sp. MABIK
TTTTAGCGCGGGAGAGCATCGGTCGATGGAGGTTAGGGTCTTCTCAAATGAATTTACTGCTGTGAAATTGGTGTACGAATCGTATCACGGTTCTGGCTTAGTAAAATGAAGGTCAGAGAACGCGACAAACTTAGAACGAAAAAAATGTTTTCATTTAAGTTTAGTTCTAAAGAAATTACAAATAATTTCTAAATTTATTCCTACTAGTTTCATGCGAACGAAGTTTTACTTCACGGTAGACAAATCAAACGTCAAGAATGCGGTCAATTATTTGTCGAATTTTGCGACACACGAGCTCGTGTAACAGAAAACATTGTCAAGAATATATATGATGGAGGCCAAACTGATTCATTTTTGCATTGTCTAAGATGTTCTTCGATTATCCATGTGCTGCAAACTTTAACCATCGCAATTCTTGTACGAAAAATAAGCTACAATTTTACTCATAAATGTTCAAGTACTGTCGAAAAAGCAGAGCAGGATATACTCTATGACCCAAACCTACATCCAGAGCGAACTCTGGTATAATTCCCCATTTACAGGGCGTTTCAGAACAAGAGGTAAAAAATTGCATTCCAATTAGAAAATGGCCAAACAAACACATTTTATCTATGAAATATTCCGAAAAAAATCGTGTTTTTGAGAAATTAGTTTATTGTTTTATAGGATGAAATGTAATGCCCACAATTATTCGCAATATTTATTTTAAATTTACTTCACTTTGGTCACCTTGTATATAGAGTCTACGTCAAACTACAATTGATTACACCTCCAATATTTTGTGATAGTTGAATTATCATTGAGAAATTGCAAAAAAATGTCAAGACTTTCCTTTCTAGGAAACTAACGTTCATAGACTTGTGCACCCTTTTTCATTTACATTTCAAGGCAAGCGATATGCACATATTACGTACAGCCAACCGTTTTTCCAGTTCCATTGCAATATTTCATAATGCAAAAAGAGTACCGCAGCTACAGTACCCTAAATTGGTAATGAACCAATTAAGTAGAACAATATGAGATAAGCATTCTGCTTTTGTACATTTCCGCAGACTGTGGAAAACGTTGGACTTATGTTAACGCATTCCTTGAACACAAAAATGAAGAAAGAACTGATGACCTTGATCCACACTAGGTACACTTCTGCTGACATACCAATTGAAAATCAAAGACGTGTCGCCGGTGAATTAAGGACGAGACAGTCGATCAAGTATGAATTAAAGGCGAGTCGGCCGGCTCGGCCTTATAACTCTTTCTCCGCGCCCATAACTACGTACGGTCGAGCTCGGACGTGATATTCTTAGCAGGCCACTTATGATTTGAGGGCGCAAAATTTTCAGTTGGTTAATGGCCGTAAAATTTGAGGACGGCCATCCGTTGTTTGCAGCTATCCAAATATCATTGAATTATCGCCCAATAATGGACGGAAGAAAGCCATGAAACGTGTGTTCTGACATTGTTGCGTACAATGCATCAAGCTTGAAACTATATTTCGCATATTTTTTCCAATTCTCATGCTTTTCCAAAATGTAGGCAATATTGAAACTGAAGACTTCCCTGTGCTGTACAATAAATGCTTTGGTGCGTTTATTTGTGTTCATTTATAAATTTTCACCATACATTTGTTATGGGTATGTTTTTATTTCATTCTTCGATACCAGAATAGTCAAACATATTACTACAGTCCCGGCAGTATATGTTTCTTTTTCAGAAGAGAAGTGCTACTTACTGAGAGGACAACGCAAGATTTCAAATTGAAAAATGAGATTCAGTAGTGAAATGAGTTCAATCACTTTTTAGTTCTAAATGCATTCTAAAGAATTTAATTATAATATGGAAATTTCTAAAATTAAGAATAACAAATTAAAATTGATAAATCTTGTATCATAGTGATTCAAATTATACCTAAGATTAATCGTATTCATAAATTTTATGCTATATCGTTCTAGATTTTATGGTGAAGGTATCGTGATGTTGACAATGCTAATTATTTCATGAAAAACAGAGTTCAACCAGTGGTAAACGAAAACGTATTTTATTATGACAGTTTCTACTATCAATTTTCCTGACCTGAGACTGTATCGGAGAATGAAATTTGAAGGAAACGAAATATCGCATAAGATCGTTAAAATTTGGCAAATTACGTTGCAAAGAAGAACATACGGTAATAAGGAAATCTTACATGCTAACAAGTTTTCAAATTAATTCTCGTTTGAAAAAGTAAAGCAATACAAGTCAAACTTTCCATAGTTCGCGATTCAAGTAACGTTGCTTTTTAATTTCTGCCGGATTTTTTTATTCTCGAGGCAGTCGTGCGTAGCTGAAATCTGCTCTCAAGATATACGAGTGTTTGCAACATGGAATTTATACATAAAACATTGATGTAACACTATTACGTTTTGATGACATCGCACAAATGAACATTCGTTTGGAAGAGAGAGAGGAAATGAGAAAATTGGACACTATAACATTCAAGCCTTGTAAATAGTATACTCGTACATGCGTTTTAAGCAAACGACACATACCACAGTACTTAAAACGTAAACTAAAGATCGGTTATTATTTTTTCTCAATCTAAAACAAAGACTTGATCATCAACGAAATATACTGAGAAAGTATATAATAAAAAAACACGTCTGGGAAAGAAGTTCGCAAGTGATTTGCCATGAGTTCGGTTAGCATGAGGTCGATGAATCGTCTATCAGTCGAAGGCCAGTAGACGATCAATCTACAAACTACCCTATCCTTGCCAGTTTGAATTAAGACGGAATAACAAAAAAGTGTGGTGTATTACTCTCTTACAGCCTTCCATGAACAAGTGATATATTTACAATATTTTTTAGTCTAGTATAAAGTACTCTTCCAAAAATCTGTTTCGAACATTCAAGCGTTAATGTCAGTAAGCCAATTTACCCTAAAAATTTGCTCTATGACCTGGTTCGAACCACTCGCAGTTTCGAACTGGTAGTCCGTGACATCGCACTGGCGGTGCAGCTTTGACAGTTGGTTAGTTTGTAATGTCGCCATAGGTGCTGTGACTGTGTGATTCGCAATTATTGCTTAAAAACTGGGAATATGAATTTTATTGATTGTAGTGCAGATGTTTGAACGTTCTATGTGTTGGCACATTCAGAATTTATACTGGATGAAAGTTCTTCAACGATTTTGTGTCGAGCGACCGTTACTCTCATCCGTAGAACTTTCTCGTCGGCTGGAGAGTTGAAGCTGAGTTTTATTTTTTAAATTCAGTTTTGTGAAGGGTGTTTTAGTGGTATTTATATCAACGTACTCAGGATAGATTGCTCTTTCATTGCATTTCTCGATTTCTTTGGTAATCTAGAAATTGACTTACTAGAAAGTAGTTTTTTGAGGAAAAAATTGAAATAGTGCTCGAAGCTAGTTCTTCTGTCAAATTAGATAGATACTGAAAGGCGTGAAAAAAGTGCTGTGGCCCACTCAAGGAAGTGTTACAGAATTTGGCTGCCTGAAAAAAACTGCTGCGGAGGCAAGTTGGCGTTCTCACACCTTCAAACATAGCAGTCGCATCAAGTAAGTATTTTACGGATATGTGAATAGTTGTTGTTTTGAGTATTGGTCATTTTGTGATATACAGATACCGAATATTTTATTGTTTTCAATTACTTGAGTTTTAACCCTATTAGGTGCATATTGAGTAAAGAGTTTGTGGAGCAGCTGAAAAATGTTGGAGTAGATGTATAAGACTACTAAAGAATCGAGGTTTGTGAACAGACAATGCAAGGGACTACGCTACAAAGGTAAAAATGCGTCTAAAGCCCGTGACACACCTGGCAACTTCGCGTGCTCCATGCCGCATCGACGAGTTGCCCAGAGCTCTCTGACCGCTCGGCAGCATGATGCCGCATCAGGAGCAGAAAGTCCAGCTAGCCCGATTGCTGTCGCAGGACGACAGCGCACGGACTGTGGCACAGGGTTGCCACAATGGCCTTTTTAAGGCCAAATATCACAAATTTGGCCTTTTTTGAAAGCGTTTGACATCGAGATTTTAAGTTTGGTCTTTTTGTGGCTTTTTTGTCATTTTCCGTGTTTGTGGCGCACAAGGCGTAAAACCGAAACGTGACAGTCGAACGCAGAGTAGTAACAGGATCAGTTAGATCCTGCTGAATATTATTAAATCCCTTGCGAATATCAAATCAAGTAATCAAAGGAGAGTTTGAAGATTTGCACAGGTTGCATTTAGCTCAGGATTGTATCAACATTAGTCAGCCGCAGTACCGAAAAATTAGTATCATAAACTCGAAGAAGGAGGGTATTTTGACGGTGGTGTGATTTCAAAAGACACTCTGCAGTTTTGGTCCAACATTTGCAGTCCAACATTAGATTACGAACTAGAAAGTTAAATGAGAAAGTGCGAATCCGAGTACATCTCAGCAATAGTTCTCTATGTTGTAAGGTCTTCAAAGTGGCCTCAATAATGCAAGCTAATTTCAAATCGAGCATCTTAAATCAAACGAAAATCAAGGACCTCGCTCTCTAGCGCTGCTTCTACCTCTCTAACTTCTGCTGAGGATGAAGAGTCAAAAGAATTTGTTATTCCTTGAAAAATAGTGTAAGTTAGGTCTAATTTTTCTTTCTATTTCAAAATTTTAATGACAAATAGAATTATGATACTTCAAAGGTATCTACCTGCTATATTAGTTTACCTCTAAATAAATTTGGCCTTTGTCTTGGTAAAATTTGGCCTAAAATTCATGTAGCTATCTGGTAACCCTGCTGTGGCACGGCAGAGTCAGTGTGAGACAAGCAGACATTGAGCATGGTATCATCTCGCTGACGCGCTCCGCGGTGAGCCGAGCGCAGCTTCTTCGCACAGCACAATATCGTCTGACATCCTCCTCTTCTCAAAGCTTGTGGGCAACTGACTTCCGCGACACCGCGCGCTCGTGCAGAAGCCCGTCTGTCAGCAGCGGTGTTTCTGCGACACCACGTCGACGACAAGTAGCATTGACGTAATACACGGTGTGTCACAGGCTTAAGGCCGGCCCTACACGTAACTGTTTATCTGAACGATTTATCTGTGCAGATAAAAATCGTTGCAAGTCATCTGACCGTCGCTGCCCCTACACCATTCAGATAATCGTTGTGATTTTCAAAGTTTTCGCAATGTCTTCGGAGGATGAGGAATCTGTAGCTCTAGCAGATTTAGCTGTGGCAATCTGCCTAAAAAGGGCAAAAAGTGCTTCTGGTTCAAGGGCGCGGCCGCAAGTGGAGCAGAGAATGGCTTCTAAAGAGGAATAGTTATAATCATAAAAACTTATTGAAAGAGTTAAGAGCAGCACCAAAGGACTCGAGAAATTATTTAAGGATGGATGAGGAAACATACTTCAACCTTTTATGTTTGGTGAAACCTTTCATACAGAAACAAGATACGGTCATGAGATGTGTCATAACCCCTCATGAAAGACTGTCAGCTACATTAAGGTTTTTAGCCACAGGACGGTGCTATGAAGACCTCAAATTTACAACAATGACTTCACCTCAAGCTCTCAGGGTTCTTATTCCCGAAACGTGCCGAGTGATTTATAAGGTGCTACGAAAACAGTATTTGAAGGTTAGTATTTATTAAGTAATAATACAACATAACCAATATGTTTTGTGTGTATGTAAGTGTGAAGTCGTTGAGTACTAGAAAAAAAAATACAATTATCGAAAACACATGTTCGATAGCAAACAAAAATCTAACTCAGTTATTCAATATCGAAAATCAGACTTATTTATTAAAGAAGTATGTAAGACTGTCACTAAGGTATTTCGGTCATTACCATAACAGCCTGAGCTAAAGGATCCAATGGTAAAGAGGGTGAGGGCAATGGAAAGCTTGTATGAGTATACTGTTCCGGGCGGCACTAGGTCCAATACAGCAGAATTTCGACCCCGCCCACCCCTCTCCCTCCACCTCCGAGTTGCTACATGAAGTTGCCATTCGCGCCAATTTTTTAACTATGTAGTACTACTGAGGTTAATTAACCTATCTGTTTGCTTGACAGTTATTATTAATCACTGCATTATAACCACTACAAGTACTTAGTAAGTGGATACTATAGCGGAATACCAAAGTTAACCTGCATTAAATCAATGTAATAAGTTTTGACACGATTTTGGCCATTCGACCCTCCATCTCGGAAATCAAAAACAGGGATTCTCGAACTTTTTTAACTAAATCGTAAACTAACTGAACTTGGCCTACCCTAACCCAACCTAACCTAACCTACTTAACCTAACTCAAGTTAACTTACCTAACCTAAATTACCCTAACCTAAAAATGCTGTAGCTGCTCGGAGGTGGTGCTGTAGCTGCTCGGAGGTGGAGGGAGAGGGGTGGGCGGGGTTGAAATCCTGCGGCATTGGACTCTGTACTTCCGGGCGTTGCGAGGGTTGTTCAAATGTATTGTGCTGCATTGGCAACTGAGTATTTGTTACAGGCATAATTTATGATTATGCGTAAGAACTCCCAATTCTGCTTCAAAGAGAGCATCATTAATGATTTTTTCAGCCAAAATCCTTTGTAAATTATCCAATCCTCGCAACTTGTGTGCGACATTCTTCCCAAATACGTCATGCTTGTCTTCTTTTACTGGCACTCTTGGTTTTTTGAAGTGCTCATTGATAGTCATCAGCACAGTGTCAGCCATGTCATTTTTGCATTTTCTTTTGCTGGATATGAGCTGTGCTACACTACTTGTACTATTAGTTGGTGAAGGAGGCGTGGGAGTTGGCGAGTTGCTGACATATGGTGGGTTGCTGATATCTAGCACAGAATATTCATTTTCAACTTTGTTTTCATTGACATCCGGTGAAGGGCTGGACTCAGGCACAGGCTCATCACGCCATGATCTCTGTAAGAAGACAGAAACTGCCATTAATTACAAAATAAAGAAATTTGAATTATAAAGCATTATTTTATCTAAAATATATGTTAAAAATGAATATAATTTTTAAACTATACAGACTATTTTTACGCATTCAAGTGAATTAATCCTATGTAATTTCTTCATTTCAGTTTCCTCAAACGGAAGAAGAATGGAAAAGTATCGCAAAACAATTTCAGCGAGATTGGCAATTCCCACAATGCCTGGGGGCGTTAGACGGCAAGCACGTGGATATTGTTCCTCCAGCAGACAGTGGTTCTCTGTTTTATAATTATAAGGGACGGCACAGTGTAGTCCTAATGGCAATCGCTAATGCAAAATGCGAATTCATCATGTGTGATGTTGGCTCAAATGGTAGAAATTCTGACGGTGGAGTTATACAGAACACTGTGTTTTACAGAAAATTAACTAATACTCTAAATATACCACCTGAAGAACAAATAGATGAATCACATAGAGTTCTATCGTATGTCTTTGTTTGCGATGATGCTTTTGCACTGCGGCCTGATATGATGAAGCCTTATAGAATGGGAGACTTGACTGGGCATAACGACAGAAAGATATTTAACGTCTCTCAAGAGCTCGTCGAGTGGTAGAAAGTGCTTTCGGAATTATGGCATCAAGATTTAGAATATTTCATACACGAATAAATATTAGTTTAGAAGACATTAATGCCGTTGTGATGGCTTGTTGTGTGCTGCACAATTATCTACTGAAATCTTCGCCTAACTATGCCTCACCAGATTGCTATGTTGCAGAAAATACTGACTGCGGTACAACAGTGCAAGTTTTAAGACCTGAAGATTCAAATATGATCAATCTTGCCCGAAGAAACCAAGGGAATCCGATGGAAACCACCAAAATGATTAGACAAAATTTAACTGAATATTTCGTCTGAGAAGGCAAAGTGCCATGGCAAGACAACTTCATCCATTGAAACTTAATTAAGGCTACAGGTACATATTTGCATTAAAATATGTATGCAACAATGCTACATAAATATTTAAGCAACCTGTTTTGTAATTAGATCTCATTCCTGGGTGCTATGTTTTTATTCTAAGATCAAGTGATTCATGTTCCAACGTCACAGTTATCAGAGAACATGTAATAAAAAAATAAAATTATAGTGCCGATTATACATAATTATCTACTCGTATAACATTCGAGACGGAAGACTTAAATGGAACTGGGTGATTCATTCAATTTCTACCTTATTAGTTGTTACTTATTCATCTAAGTAAAATGCTACATATATAGCCTACTTTTCGTCACTTTGATTCGTTGCAGAACCACCCTTTATACCCTTCACAACCTTTATTAATAGCATATATTGTAAGTGCCTGTATCAACTATATAATAAAATAACCAGTGTATAGACTCACCTGACTTTCATCTTCCTCAATATTAGTGAGACTTTCCCGTGCATTTTCTTGATCCTGAAGGAATGCAAGCTTTTCAAAATACCACAGTTTTGGAACATAAACATCATTTGATCCTGCTCCCGATTTCTTGGAAGCATGCACTTTTTTCGCTTCTTTTCTAAATGTTGTGCGTAAATTATGAATTTTTTTTCACAACTACATCACGGTTAGCACCAGGTATTGTTTCCCTTAATTTTGTAATTAATTTTCATATGCTGCGTTTTTCATGCAACGGTTATGGTACTCTTTGCATGTTACTTTCCACAAACACTGTTCAGTTTGGTATATTTCAACGAATTCTTCTAATGCTTTGTGATTCATAATTTCAATGTTAAACAAACACTTGGAAAGGCTTGACCGCTGACAAAAAGTCCAAACTAAAAAACTGATAACCTGCACAGATTTCGGACAAAAGTATGAATTCTTCAACTGTTCAGATCTCTCGATCAGTCCATCTGAAACGATCACAATCTGCGCAAATTCCCTCCCAACACGTTCGATTTATCGTAACGATTTGTCTGCACAGATAAATCGTTCAGATAAACAGTTACGTGTAGGACCGGCCTAAGTGTTCATAAAATTGAAAATAGGGTGACCTCACGCCGTCTTATTGTTAAGTTTCAAAGTGGAAGAGACGGACTGTATTAGTGTGCAAACGAGGTAAGAGAGTTTTCTCGAGATTTGGCAAAACTTGTAGTTCACCACCTGTAGTAATTGGGGAAATGGTGCGTATATTATTTCGTCATATATGTTGCCCTCTGTTAATGCTTCTCTACCCAAAATCATATTTTTACGATACTTTAATCAAAGACGAGGATAGAACGAGTTGAGCTTTAAAGTACTGTGGCATCAATAATAGTTCATTTCTGGAGTTTAACTACACCCAGGCATAATTTTTTTTAACTATAGTGCAATTTTTATGAAACTAAAACAGTGTTTGTAAAATTGAATTTGGAACACATTTTATTATATATAATTTTCAGATTTTCTTCTTCATTTTCAGAAAAAAGAAACATGTTCGTTAGTACATTAGAAGATCTTGAGCTTGTATTGAATTGTGATGTGTCGCTAATAGCGTATTTGCAGTATTACAAGTATTTGATTCTGGCTAGTGTGAATTGTGTAAAATGTGGCTCCCCCATGCAATTTAATGCTTCGGCTTTAGAATTTTGGTGTTCCAACTTCCAGATAATTTCTTAAGCATGCCGCACGCTGTCTCAGAACCGACGCGTCAGATCAGAAACGAAATGTCTGACTGAAATCGAAAACGAACATTTGTACCTGGCAACGCTCACTGCCTCAGATCAGAACCGAAGCGAAGCTTCATATCGGAACCGAACTACCTCAGAATTATTTGAAATATATTTTTTCCGTAGGTTCTGAAGCGTCTGAAGGGCTGCGCATGCGCAGAACGGCAGCTGCGGGTGTGTTTGAGGGGGTTGTCACGTAGTTCTTTCTATATGCGATAGTAGTTTACAAATTTTTCATGGCTCATGCAAAAAGCTGGAAGAATTTATTATTGTCTTGCTTTAAATGCGGAAACAATGTTTTGTATTCCCCTTCTTTCTCTCTTGAACCGCATCCTTTTGCTCCTTTTTCTTCTTTCTTCTCTTCTTCAGCTTTTAACTCGAGATACCGGAATTTTTTTCCGTTCACTCTCAACTTGTAACATTACCTAACTCATCATCTCTATATTGTTGTGTAGCATTCATGTAAAAAAGCTCTAAATTTGTTGTTAACAACAAATGACCGTTCTGCTAAAAAATTTTCAATTAGAAATACAAAACTTGTAATTTTCGTGGTTCTCATGTTTTTATACATGTAGATTAAACGACATTAGTCGTACATTGCCCTCAGAAATTTCTTTTCTACTAGTGACATGTGTATTGCAATACTCACGTGTGTGTATCGACTCAGTGTATTTAGTTTAAGATCTTTTAAAAACCAATGATGTGCTACCTTTTTGTACCATCTTCATTGGAAAAACATGTTTTTTTCTTCTAGTGCTAGACACAGCACTAATAAACCTTCATCACTGCTGAGCGCTGAGTCGCTCATCTTATGTAAACGGAATTAAGGCAATGCTCTAATTATTTTCTATGGTTTTGAAGAACGCAAATCACGATTTTCTTCTGCCAATGCCAACTGAAGACTGGCTGTGTCGGTTCCGTTCATATGGCTTCTGCGCCAGTGTGCGAGCTGAACATCGTTTCTGTTCCGTTCTGAGGCTTCGGAAGCTTCGGCGGCGGTTCCGTTCTGAAGCAGTGTGCGACAAGCTTTAGACGGAAGTGTGGTACTTTAGTTTCTGCAGGGAGAAAGAGCTTTTTTGAGGGAAGTAATCTTTCGATCCCACAAATTTTGAAACTTATTCATTTTTATTTGTGCTTAGAACTTCCTATGACTGTGATCTGTAAACAATTGGATTTAGATGATGATACAGTTGTTGGCTGGTTTAATTTCATTAGGGATGTTTTCATTGTTTCTGCTACCTTTTTGTTTAATAAATAAAATATGATCTGATTCTCATGAAACTTGCACACTTTATATAAAATTAATTTTAAAACACATTTCATTAAGAGCAGTTTTCAAGTTTTCCTGATATTTTTCGTAAAAATTGTGGGGTAGTTAAACTCCAGAAATCATAACAGTAATTTGACATTCTCAAAATCTTATTTTTGTGATCTTTAATCAATAACGACGACAGGGCGAGTCGAGTTTTAAAGTACTGTTTCATTAATTACAATAATATACATTATTTATACTTTATCCTAATAATATACTTTATTTTATAATGTATTGGGACTTTTCCATTCTTGATACACATTAGAGGATTTTTAATTGCTATGACCTTTTTCTACAACACATCTCGATAGGAATTTAGTTGAGTAGTTTCTTTTTGAAACTATTATTTTATAATTCTTGCAATTATATAATGAAATTATTTACTTACACGCTTGCTTCAAATGTAAATGTGTGGATATAATTGTAATTGCAATTTAGTATAAACATAATTGAATATGAACAGGATATAACGACTTCCATTTATGGTTGCCGGTTCAATTTCTACTAAAAACTCCCATTAGTTAACTTGCAATCGATATTGTTGAATTAAATCCAACGTTACATAATTGCAACCTACTTAAACTTTAACCGTGCAGTAAACCATATCATTAACTTTAGGTTGACCGTTGACATTAAAGAGATTCCCTTTTATTCAATTGGACAAAACATGACTTGTCATAACTTACCCTCACAAAGCTTAACTTAACCTTACTCTACATGTGCCTTCCTTTTAAACATAAAAACACATGAAAATGTTCGGCAAGAAACCTAAATAGTTCCCAACATTATAATTTAGAGGTTATGTTTTAAGCAGTCTTCCACACTAGCACCTATAGGGGTGGAGTTGTTAATCTTCTGCCGGAAAATTTGGTTAAAACTCCATTGTTAAGATGCTAAGGAGAAATAAAGAAGTTTAGCTATCAGGAATAATATGCTACACGTCCTTACCTTGACATATCTGGAAATATCTCATACACGCGTTTTTACTTTCAGAAGAATCGGATTCATCCGAGGACCCTGAGCAAGGTGCTCAACCTGTCTCCCAACTGCTGAATTCGTTCCCGACGTAAACCGGTAAGAATTACGTTCAGATAACGATGTTTCTTTCACTTTGATATGGGTCCCTCAGGGGGATACAACTGTTGTGTCTATAGGAATCAGCACTCTTAGGGGGACTATGTGAGGGCCCGAGCTAAAGGTTAGGTAGGCTTCTTTTTTGTTGAAATAGAATAAGTTTTTGTTGCGTTACGGACCATCTTTTTGGTTCACTGCTGTCCTGTTTTTCAGTACCTACTACTTTCTTCTTCAGCCTTTTCTTGTTTTAGATCGTCTTTCTCGGCTTGCTGTTTCTGTGCACCTTGTGCATAGATTCTGCGTTCCCTCAATTCCATACTAAATGGTGCCTTCCTCCTTCCTCTCTTGGAACATCTTTGTCGTGATTAAAGGAGGCTAAAACTTCCTTATATAATAATAGTATTAATAATGATTGTAATAATAATAATAATAATCACATTGATTTGTGAACTTTGTTTTATTTTGTATTGTTCATGAGTTTGTGCATCAAAAAGAAATCTATTACAGTACATGTTGAGTGCTAATCTATTTTATGTATTGCTAATTTTATGCGTGATATTTTAGGTGCGTAATGTATTGGAAGGTCTACTATTGCTATGAATCTTTTTCTTCGATATACGAGTATCTCGATAGGAATTTGATGGAATAGTTTTCTTTTCGATACTCACGATGAAACTATGAAAAACAGAAGGAATAAATCTCTACTTTTGTTAGTTGTAAAAGCTGTGCGTGTAAGTTCATACATGACACTATCGTTAGTGTTTATTTTACCATTGACTATATCGGTAGAAGAGCTCTGCCAAGGAATGTGATTCCGTTTTTATCAATGGTATTCGATTTTAAGTCAACGATTAACGATTAAGTAAATTCTGTGAAAAGTTGTATTTTAATTCATAGAAATGCAATCTTCTGAGGGAACTCACAAAGAACATCTAGTTCCATAGTACTACACGGAACAATTCAAATATATTTTGACTTATTTTATTACTTGATTTGCCCAAATATGGTGCATGTTATTTTTCTTCAAATTAAGCATTTTAATTTCTATTTCGTTATTTGCATAAATTTCTTTGAAATGACGCAAAAACTGCAGTTGTGTTTCTGGTTTTGAGTACTATAATGTACATATGAACATCCTTTCATTTACCTTACACGACTACCATAAGACCTTTTAAATAGTATTCAAGAACACACAAGGTAAACAATTCTATCGTTCCTTTCATTTCCAGTTCCGTTGCTTCGCCAAAAAAATGGAAATAGCTGCCATTCAAAGTCAACTCGATCGCATGGAGTGTAAAGTTGGGATATTAAACGATCAAGTTTCTGGAATCGCCTTGCTTCTTAAGGAGCATCTTTACACAGAAAAATCTACCAACGTAACACCAGTTCGAGGATTCACGCGTGCGACTTCAATGGAAGACTGGACTACATACTTCAGCGCGAAGATCTTGTAAGTTGTATTGTGATCAAATAATTGTTAATATATCTCTCCATTTATATCAAATTGTCATTAAAATATTTGTAGATAGTGGATTTTACGCTTTTTCGTTATGATAGGGAGTTGGAGTGAAACATGCGCGAAAAGCTTGGAAAAACACAATCTTTCATTTCAGCAGTCACACACTGTAAAAAAAATGTTAAAACAACGGAAAATTGTCTGGCAGCAATTTGGCCAGAGAGTTTTTTCCCTCTGTTAGTCCGCCAGATGCATTAATTGCTTCCGTCGTCGTTACAGACATCTGTTTAGTTAACGGACTGCGATAGACGCACCGTTAGTACAACGGAACTTTTGTTATATCTCTGTTCAATTTACAGAAATGTTTTGAACGATCTGTATTTCCGACAGGCAACGTATACATGTCCGTTGTTAGAACGGGTGAGGCCGGCATTGTGCCGGACGAAATATATGTTGCCGTCTCTTTTCTAGAAACTATAAGAGCTTCTGTTGAATCCACAGAAACATAAAGAAGCCACTTGGTAAGTGACAGTTTCAAGAGATTCGGTTACTACGAGAGAGGAACCGGAAATTGGACGGTACTCTGATGCATCTGCCACTTGCAAATACATTATGGTGCCAAGTAAATATTACATGTGATGTACTTTTGTCCGTTTATATACACAGAAGTATAGCTGCAAGGCTATGTGGGCGAACCGCAGGGAACGGTGCAATAAAAAAACTAGCCATAACTTCCTATTAACGCCGGAAGTTGCCAAGTCTTCATTTTTATAAATCGCATAACCGCTTACGATTCAGTCTACTTGATGAAAATTTTCAATTCACCCGTACATTTAATTCGATTCACATGGATACTTCTTAGGTTGGTCAAAAACGAATTACGTCGAAAGTATACTGAAAAATTATTTGGTTTTTACAAAGGGTTTTCACACACCGTATGACACACCTGGGAACGAATGATGAAAGACATGTATAACAAGACAAGAAACTCTGAAAAAAAACGGTAAGCACCGAGAGCTGAAACTTTGAAAACTCTTTTCTGCGAAAAAGCTCTACCCATAGCGCAACTCACTTCTATCCCCGCAGGAGCATTATGAATAAAGTATGCCACACCGTTCGGTACTTATATCAAGTATGAAATTATTTTCCAATTGAAAACAACAAAATACTATTATATAAACAAAGAAGTTATCATACACAAGCAATATTAATGAACCATACAGAAAAATCTATCAATGTCCCCAGTAAAAGACTATACCTCGTCCGTGTTAAGAACGAAAAAACACCTAAGTTAAATTTAATATAGTATATGAAACTGAGTATCCAGAGTAGTATTATTCGAGAGCTATAGCGATATTCTGCAAACAAAAAAATATGAATTGCCTCTGTAAGTGGTGATGCGGTCCGCTTCATCAAAATACTAGCCAAACATTTCAGAGTTCAAAGAAAATATAAGTATAACAGAAAACATTGCCTTTGTACGTAATACTGGCGAAATTTAGGTAGTAGTTCTTAGAGACAGGAAAAAAAGCAAAACCAACACAAAAGTACGAAATTACAGACAAATCAACTCATTGCTATACACGAATAACGCTATACCTAAATTACCTCGAGGGTACAAACTTTCTAATACTTATCCTTGATTCATTCTATGATGAATCTGTACTGAAAACTAAAATTGAGTTTAATAAAGCGATGAACTCGTTAATGAAATGAAAGTATACGGTTCAGAACAAACCTATTCTGACGTCAGTTAAGNACTTTGAAAACTCTTTTCTGCGAAAAAGCTCTACCCAAAGCGCAACTCACTTCTATCCCCGCAGGAGCATTATGAATTAAATATGCCACACCGTTCGGTACTTATATCAAGTATGAAATTATTTTCCAATTGAAAACAACAAAATACTATTATATAAACAAAGAAGTTATCATACACAAGCAATATTGATGAACCATACAGAAAAATCTATCAATGTCCCCAGTAAAAGACTATACCTCGTCCGTGCTAAGAAATGAAAAACACCTAAGTTAAATTTAATATAGTAGATGAAACTGAGTATCCAGAGTAGTATTATTCGAGAGCTATAGCGATACTCTGCAAACAAAAACATATGAATTGCCTCTGTAAGTGGTGATGCGGTCCGCTTCATCAAAATACTAGCCAAACATTTCAGAGTTCAAAGAAAAAATATAAGTATAACAGAAAACATTGCCTTTGTACGTAATACTGACGAAATTTAGGTAGTAGTTCTTAGAGACAGGAAAAAAAGCAAAAGCAACACAAAAGTACGAAATTACAGACAAATCAACTCATTGCTATACACGAATAACGCTATAAATAAATTACCTCGAGGGTACAAACTTTCTAATACTTATCCTTGATTCATTCTATGATGAATCTGTACTGAAAAATAAAATTGAGTTTAATAAAGCGATGAACTCGTTAATGAAATGAAAGTATACGGTTCAGAACAAACCTATTCTGACGTCAGTTAAGTACTATTGAATCTCGAATGGCGCCGTGTCTCATGCCAGCAAGTTAACAATAAGTCCCCTCAAATGTTCATCAATGGATGAAGAAAGTAAACTTCAGGTGCTATATGCTCAAGATATAGTCTAAAATAACTCCAGCATTGATGCTTCTAAGCTTGAAAATAAAAAGCAAGGCGAAAATCGTTACCCGTTAAGTCCTTTTTATTAAGAATGTTCAAATCAAACGGAACGTTTCGGATTAACAGTCCATCTCCAGCAAAATCTCTGTAAAACAAAACCAAAAGAGGAAGAATTAATTCAACAATGAAGTATTTATATAAAGTTTAAACTTTGAAAAAACACGAACATAGATAAAAAATAAAACATAAAGGAAAAACTGAGTAACTGAATTATGTGTTGGCAACATGAAGCGGAAAAGCACTATGGGTGTCATTCAGAGTAGGTTTCATTTGTAAAAAGGCAAAGATTCGAGAATGCGCAGGTTTGTTCTGTAAGAGGTACCGAACCGGCCAAGATATGAAATTCGTTTAGGGAGACCGGAACATAGCACTCTTCTGCATGAGATCTAACAGAGGACAGTGGTGGGGACCCAAGAGGAAGACCAGTTCTGCAACTTAGCCCAGTGTGCTCAGAAACTCAAGTCAGGAGGGTATGGCAGGTGAAACAGACGTACCGCGACTCACAACGTGAACAATTGTATTGGCACTCCAGAGACGAGCACAGCGAGGGTAGCAGTTTTTTTTAAACGGAATAGAGAACCAATTGTAAAATTATTCACTAGAACCATATGAATTTCAAGTTATGGGCAAAACATATAAAAACAATATTAGACTCAACATCCTTAGTTTCAATGACTGATGGCCAAAATACGACAACTTCATGAAGAAAGCTTGTTGAGCACAAGACTGAACAGATTGAGAGTTATAAATTTTTGACAAAAATTTATAACTGATTGAGAGTTATCATAAATTTTTGTCAACAATTTGTAACTCTAAATCTGTTCAGTCATGTACTCTACAAGCTTTCTTAGTGAAGTTGCCGTATTTTGGCCATCAACCATTGAAACTAAGCGAGGATGTTAATTCCCTCGTTAATAAGCTTTCCCGCAACTCAAAATTCAAATGATTTTAGTGAATAATTTTACAATTGGTTCTCTATTCCGTTTCAAAAACCAACTGCCACCATCACTGTGCTCGTCTCTGGTTATAGATTATAAGTTAGTTTAAAACTCCCTAACCGCTTCAAAAAAGAAGAGCGTATCGAAGAGAGGAAGGAGGAAGGCACCATTTAGTATGGATATTAGGGAATGA